>BRYE01000008.1:10897291-10907291 GCA_030159115.1 Actinidia arguta var. hypoleuca
GCGCCGTCTGTGGGAACGATAGTTCTCTAGTTCCTATGCACCTGCGCAGCCGATTATTATACAGACCAAGTACTAGCAGCCCTTTGGATAACAGAGTACGTCCAATGGCCAACACTAGCCAAGCTCCAGATCTAGAGGGCCTTCATCATGAGATACGTGGGATGGCCGAACAGATGAGAATCATGAATGAAAATAATGCCCTCCTTATACAGCATCTCACCACGAATAATCAACCACCACCTCCTCCGGCTCCTCGTCATTCTCACCTATCAGGGAACGTATCCCAAAGTCACCATAGCACCGGAAGAGACAGATGTCGTCTCTCTCCTAGCCCTCGCCCTCAACGAGAGAGAAGCCTAAGAAGCCCATCATCAGGGTCATCATCCAGCAAAACGACAGGGCAGGAAAACGGAGATAGACGGGACAGATCCCCCTCATCGGGTCCATCAGGAACAAGACATGTCCACTTCCCGAAAAATTAGGGATCTGGACGCTTGCCTAGACGCCATCAACACGGGGACCGGTGCCCCAATAACTGTAGATGCTTTGATGAGGCAAACTGAATCACCTTTTACCCAAAGGATAATGAGAGTCAAGGTGTCATCCAGGTTCAAACTGCCTGCTCAGCTTGGGATTTATGAAGGCAAAATGGATCCTATGGATCACTTGGATTTTTACAAAAATCTGATGCATCTCCAGGGTTACTCGGATGATGTCATGTGTAAAGCTTTTTCTGCTACACTGAAGGGGACGACGAGATCATGGTTCCAAAAGTTGACTCCCGGAACTATAGATTCATTTGGTGAACTGAGCATGCTTTTCGTTGCTAATTTCATAAGCTGCAGGGTCAGGCAGAAGAACGCGTCCCATCTTTTCACCATCCACCAGAAGGAAACGGAGAACTTGAAGGATTATGTGAAGCGATTTAACCAGGCCATATTAGAAGTTGAAGACCCCAATGACAAGGTGGTCGTCATGGCGATGATGGAGGGACTTCGCCCAGGTCCCTTGTTCGATTCTTTGTCCAAGAACGTTCCGGAAACATTGTTCGTCCTTTAAAGTAAAGCCGATAAGTACATCGCCACGGAGGAATTGGCCGAAGCCAAACGGAGGCGAAGAGGGAAAAAGGACCACAAGAGGAAAGAGTCTGATACAAGGCGATCTGATTATAGGGACAATGAACGAAGGAGCAAGAAGCCTAATCGGGATTCAAGGCGGATCAATGACAGGCGACCTCGTACTCCACCTCGCTGCACGGAGCTGGTATTACCTCCGGTTAATGCTCCCATTGCCCAAGTCCTCACAGAAATCAAACATGAAGAGTTCATCAAGTGGCCCTCAAAAATCAAGACTGATCCCCGGAAGAGAAACAAAAACAAATATTGTGAGTTTCACCGAGACCATGGCCATAATACCGAAGATTGTTTTCATCTAAAGGAGCAAATAGCCGACCTCATCAAAAGAGGATATCTGAGAAAATACGTCAGAGATCGCCATTCCCCCAATTCACCAGAAAGAAGGTACGACGACAATCGACCTACTGCTGGAAACATTCAGGTAATACACGGTGGGTTTGGATCCGAAGGAAGCTCGAATTCATCCAGAAAGAGGCACGCCAGAAGTGCAGACATGCTGTCCGCAAAAGTTTACAACCTCTCCTCGCCAATGGCCGATGTTTACCCACCTATTACCTTCAACAATGATGACCTGAAAGGCCTGCACTTTCCTCATGATGACGCCCTGGTCGTTTCGGGCATCATCACCAATTTTACCGTCCAAAGAATCTTGGTCGATAACGGTAGCTCGGCTGACATTCTATTCATCTCCGCATTCGAGAAAATGAAGATAGGGCTCGATAAATTGCAGCCCTTTATGACGCCTTTGGTGGGATTTGGAGGAAATCTGACTCATCCACTGGGATGGGTCAAGTTACCAGTTACTTTGGGGACAGAATCTCGCCAAACTACCGTTTGGCAGAACTTCATCGTAGTTGATTGCCCTTCACCCTACAATGCCATTTTAGGCTGCCCAACTCTAGGCAGAATTAGGGCGATCACCTCAACCTACCACCTAAAGATGAAGTTCCCCACCTCGGCAGGAGTGGGTGAAGTGCGGGGTGACCAGAAAGTGGCCAAACAATGTTTCATTTCAGCCATGAAGATCGAGACCCTCCCGGTATCGAATACCCAATAGCAATTACCGATCAACGATGGCGAGATGGAATCTCTGAGGGTGAGGTGGAACAGGTGGTCTTGATGGATCCCCGAGAAATCGAAAACACTAAGCCCCTTGAAGAAACTATCCCAATTTCCATCCATCCGGAATATCCTGATCGCCACGTTATGATCGGAACAGAACTTGTCAAAGAACTGCGCAGTGCTTTAGTGGAATTCTTAAAAAGAAATTTTGACATTTTTGCCTGGTCCCAAGGCGACGTCCCGGGGATAGACCCCCAGGTCGCCATGCATAAATTACAAACCAACCCAGCAAATCCTCCTATTCGCCAAAAGAGAAGGAAATTCGCCCCTGAGCAACTTCGAGTTATCGACGAAGAGGTCACCAAACTCATCAGAGCTGAAGTTATCAAGGAAGCCCACTATCCGGATTGGTTAGCTAATGTCGTCGTCGCCCCAAAAAAGGGGGGGAAGTGGAGAGTATGCGTGGACTACACTGATCTCAACAAAGCATGCCCAAAAGACAGTTTTTCACTGCCAAAAATTGATTTAATAGTCGACGTCACATCTAAGCACGAGCTTCTTAGCTTCATGGATGCCTTCTCAGGATATCACCAGATCAAGATGTTTCCTCCCGACGTAGAGAAAACTTCATTCATCACGGAACGAGGATTGTATTTCTACAAGGTCATGCCATTTGGTCTCAAAAATACTGGGGCTACTTATCAAAGATTGGTGAACAGGATGTTCAAAGAGCTGATCGGAAAGACCATGGAAGTATATATAGACGACATGCTCATTAAAAGCCTTGAAGCAGCAAAGCACGTCGCCCACCTTGAAGAAGCTTTCAACATTCTGAGGAAACATAGGATGATGTTGAATCCTTCCAAATGCATTTTTGGCGTATCATCCGAAAAATTCTTAGGGTTCCTGGTAACCAAACGTGGAATTGAAGCTAATCCAGACCAAATTCAAGCTCTGCTCGGGATGAGCTCGTCTAGAAATATCCGTGAAGTCCAGCAGTTAACTGGGCGGGTTGCCGCCCTCAATCGATTTGTTTCCAAAGCGGCAGACAGATGTTTACCGTTCTTTAAAATCCTAAGAAAAAATCAAAATTTCCAGTGGACAAGAGAATCGGAGGAAGCTTTTCAACAGCTCAAAAAGTATTTAGGGTCGCCTCCTCTGCTTATGGTTCCGACTACGGGGGAAGAATTGTTCATATACCTCGCTGTTTCGGCCACAACAGTAAGTGCCGTGCTCATCCGAGAAGAGGACCATGTCCAAAAACCAGTATACTATGTTAGTAAGGTCCTGATAGGTGCTGAGAACAGATACGTAATGATTGAAAAGCTCGCCTACGCCCTCCTGATCGCCGCCAAAAAATTTCGCCATTATTTTCAAGCCCATCCCATCACCGTGTTAACCGATCAACCGTTAAAACAAGTTCTTCAACGACCCGATACCATGGGGAGACTCCTGAAATGGTCCATTGAGTTGAGCGAATTCCATATTAACTACAAACCGAGGACGGTAATAAAAGCCCAGGCTTTAGCCGACTTCGTGGCTGAATCCACTCACAAGCCCGATCTAGAATTCTCGGAGAAAGGGATTCGCAACTCAGAAAAGGACCTCGGAAGCTCGGAGAACAGTCTCGACAACTCGGGGGAGAGGCTCGACAAATGGACATTGTATGTTGATGGGTCTTCCAACCAACACGGATGCGGTGCAGGGCTTGTTCTCCAACCCCCGGAAGGTGAACAAATGGAATACGCCATACGGATTGGGTTTAAAGTCACCAATAACGAAGCTGAGTACAAAGCCCTCCTCGCCGGATTACGGGTCGCCACAAGATTGGGAGTCCAATCAATTGAAGCCTACAGCGACTCTCAACTAGTGGCCAACCAGGTTCAGGGAGATTACCTCGCCAGGGACGTACGAATGGCAGCATATTTGGATGAAGTCAAATGCTTAACTCGGAAGATCAAAAGGTTCACCATTCAACAAATCCCCAGAGAAGAAAACAGAAAAGTAGATGCCCTAGCCAATCTCGCTTCAGCTTTTGATTTTATATCAGACAGAAGTATACCGTTAGAATTCTTGTCCAAACCAAGCATTGAGGTCGCCAAATCCATCTGTACAACAGAAACAAATCCGACCTGGATGGATGAGATCGCCATCTACCTTCGGAACGGTACATTACCAGCAGATAAACTCCAAGCTCGCCGAATTTGCCATAGATCTGCAAGGTTCTGCCTGCTTCATGGAATTTTATATAAACGATCTTTCTCTGGTCCCCTCCTGAGATGTCTCCGACCTGAAGAAGCCAATTATGTGATGAGAGAAATCCACAAAGGCATCTGTGGAAATCATTCGGGGGCGAGGTCGCTGGTACGAAAGGCGATTCGTCAAGGCTACTTTAGGCCCCAGATGGGACAGGATGCAGCGAAATACACCAGGGAGTGTGACAAATGCTAGAGGTTCGCTCCATCCAGCCACCTTCCCAATACCGAGATGGTGCCAACTACCAGCCCCTAGCCATTCGCCCAATGGGGAATCGACATACTAGGGCCTTTGCCTCAAGCTCCATTACAGAGGAAGTTCTTAATCGTAGCTATTGATTACTTCACAAAGTGGGTAGAAGCTGAACTACTGGCCAGAATCACGAAAAAGAATACGAGGAATTTTGTTTGGAAAAGTATCATCTGCCAATTTGGAATTCCCAAAGTTCTCATTTCAGACAATGCCAGGCAATTCGACAATGATGGATTCAGAAAATTCTGCTCGGACCTCGCCATATCACATCATTTCTCCTCGCTCGGTCACCCTCAAGCCAATGGCCAAGTAGAAGTCACTAACAGAACCATCCTCAGAAATTTGAAAACAAGATTGGAGAAATTCAAAGGAGAGTGGGTAGAAAACTTGCCGAGCATATTATGGGCATATCACACTACTAGCAGGATTCCTACTGGTGAAACACCTTATTCCATGGTCTACGGAACTGAATCAGTGATACCTGTCGAAATCAGAATGCTGAGTTTCAGAACTTCAAACTTTGATAAAGAAAGCAATAATGACGAGTTGAGACTCAACCTCGACCTCCTTGAGGAAAAGCGGGAGCAAGCAGGCATACGCCAAGCAGCTTATAAGCATCAGGTCGCCAAATATTTCAACTAGAGGGTCAAACACAGGTCATTCTTACCTGGCGACCTAGTTCTGCGAAAAGTTACCCTATCAACCAAAGAGCCAAATGCTGGGAAATTAGGACCAACATGGGAAGGCCCTTACAAGGTCGTCAAGGTAACTAGACCAGGAACTTATTGGCTGGAAGACATGAACGGAAAAGCACTCCCCCATCATTGGAACGCTGAGTATTTGAAGAAATATTTCCAATAACTCCCCTAGGCGAAATACTTGTAACTCCTAGATTTTATTCCGAGTAATAAAACTTCTCCAAAAACTTCTCCAGTTTATTTCAATAACAAAGTACAGGATGGAGGTCGCTTAATCAAGATCGCCAGCTCATCGAAAGATGACGGAGGCATCTTGGTCGCCTATTCAAGATCGCCAGCTCATCGAAAGATGACGGAAGAATCTTGGTCGCCTATTCAAGATCGCCAGTTCATCAAAAGATGACGGAGGCATCTTGGTCGCCTATTCAAGATCGCCAGATCATCGAAAGATGACGGAGGCATCTTG
Organism: Actinidia arguta var. hypoleuca; assembly: GCA_030159115.1. NCBI lineage: Eukaryota > Viridiplantae > Streptophyta > Magnoliopsida > Ericales > Actinidiaceae > Actinidia > Actinidia arguta. The sequence continues at coordinate 10,903,162 of BRYE01000008.1, forward strand.
GTCGCCTATTCAAGATCGCCAGAGGCATCTTGGTCGCTTATTCAAGATTGCCAGTTCATCGAAAGATGGCGGAGGCATCTTGCTTGCCAAAATTAAAAGTTGTCAGATCACTTGAAAATGACCTCTCCTCTCCTAGTTCGTCATTAGTTAAGAATTACGCAAGGATACAGTATAAAAATCAACATTCAAAATTGCCGAGGAAGTCAACATTTATATTCATGACAATTCAAATTACAAATTACATTTATGATAGAGGAGGAGGGTTGTCATCGCCTTGAGGAGCTGCGTCGCCCGGAGGATTCGCATCTCCTTTTTCAACCGTTTCTTCCTCGCCCCCTTCCCCTTCCTCTTCATCCTCCAAAGCAAGCAGGTCAAGGTCGAGGCACATCTCCTCCAAGTCAATGGCCAGGTCGGGATGGTGGTGTCGAATCTGATGTTTGCAGAAATCAAACCCTTCGCCAAAATACTTCGAGGATGAGCTTTCGATAGCCTCGGAGAAATCTGACGAGGATTTAAATTCCTCAACAGCCAGTTTTCCTGCACGCTCCACTCTCCCCCTCAAGTCTTCAACCAAAAGACCTGCCTTTGTCAGACTATCGGAAAAGGCGTCTCTTTCAGCCTTGACTTTGGCGACCTCGTCGCCGACCTGCTGCTCCCGAGCTTGCGCCTCGGCCAATTGCTGCTCCAGATCGAAAGATAACTTCTAAAGGCGAGAAACTTCAGTATCCAAAGAAGCAGCTCGCCCCTGTTGAAGGGTGGCCTCCTCAATGGTCTCTCTACTCTTCACCGCCAAAGAAGACCCGAACACGAGCGCCTGCTACAAATAAATCTAATCAGATCAAAACGAGCATTTAACAAGGACAAAACAAATAGAAGGTAGTATCAAAATAATACCTGGCCAGAGTTTGGAAGAATTTTGAGGTAGTCTGGTCTAGAGAGAGCTGCCCCACCTTCTCCTGATCCATTGGAGGGATTACCCCTCGAAGGATCTTCTCGGCCACCGAAGGGCTCCCCAAAATGGAGGCCCTCGGACCAAGTGCTGTACCCAATGAGGGCGAGCTTCCCTCCCCGGGACCAGAAGAAGGGGCCACTGGATGGCGAGCTGGACCAGACTTCTTTTTTGGTTCAGGGATGGGGGCTTGCCCCTTGCCTTTGGAGTCATCCCCGGACTTTGCCTTCTTGCTCGGCGAGGAGGGAGGTTCATCCGCTGGACGCTTCTCGCCAATAACCACCCCCTTTGCAGGAGGAGGACCAAATTTTTTGGATGAACTCTCACCTCGGGATCTCTCCACCCACTCGCCGAGCTTCTTGAGATTGATCCTCCTCGACATAGCTACAAAAGAGGAAAAAAAGATATATATCAAACGTAAAAAATAATCAACAAAGTTAAAAAAAGATTTATACCATCCGATCTAAGCTCGGGGGATAGCTCAGAATCCGACCAGGATTCTGATGTCGAGACCGAGCTCGATCCCAACGTTGAGAAAAATTCTAAGACAGGGTCTCAGATTTTTCCCCCCGACTATCTTAATAAGGTCAGGTCGGGAATATGAGGAGCAACTCTCCTCAGTTTCCTTCTAACAGTCCCTAGATATTCTATCGAGTCTTCTTGGGGATGGCCGTCTTGAAGTTCACCACGAGAAGAGCGGGACTCACCCGCTTCACCCGACGTCGATGGCGGTTGCGGATGATCGCCCTCTTCTCCAGATTCTGCGGGACCAGGCGAGCTGAAAACCCAGCGAAAAGCCTTGGTTTTAAAAATCATAGGGACTGCGTAGCGCCCACGTTCCGCCACCGACTTAGAAATTTGGTCGTAGAATTCCTGCTCGAACGACAGCAATGTAGACAGCTCGTTGCAGCATTTATCTGAAAAAGAACCCCATGTTAATACCGATCTAGTTAATCAATAAACTAATGTTGGCAAAATAAAAACCGACCTGGAATTCCCCATGACCTCGGAATCCGCGGTACTCCCTCCCGAGGTTCTTCATCAGAAAGCTCTCAACTGTCCCCGGAGGCAAAAAAGAACCTGCTTTTCCACCCCTTCATGTTGCTGGGGTACCCTCCGAGGATAGTTTTCTTGTACCTCGCCTTGATGTACAGCCACCCTTGGTCCGGCTTAGGGTTATTAGTGAGGGAAAAAATATTCCTAAACTTGGATAGGGTCATCACAAACTTGTGAACTCGACACAACGACACGGCGCCGACGATACTGCGCCACGCGTTGGGGACGAGCTGAGCAGGACAAATTTTATAGAAAAGCAAAATTGACCTAATAATTAAAGGAATAGGAAAACGGAGGCCCGCGGGAAAGGCGGCCTCATAAAAAGCTACCTCGCCAGGGTGAGCAGAAAGTATGGTCTCGCCCTCTTCAGGGAGTCTGAGCTGTTCACCCTGAGGGAATGAATAAGTCTCCCTTAGTGAGCCTAGCTCCTCAAGGGTCATAGTGTTGTGTTCCTTAGTTACAGAGGGATGGACGTCACCTAAAGGGACGACCTCGACAACGGATGGATCTTCCATTGGAGACCTAGGGCATTGTCTAACCTCGTCAGTAACGTACGACGAACCCTCTCCTAAATGGTCTGAGATCCACGAAGGCAAAGAATCCAAAGTTGGACTCGCTGTAGACCTACGGGACATACAACTAAAGAAAGAACGATTACTTACTGTGCTAAGAAATAATGGACGGCCACAGGCAGAGGCAAGGAAACATAAGGCAGGAAGAACAACTGCACGACTGCAAGCAAGAATTAGGAGAGAGAGAGTGATGTTAGGCAGAAAAAGATAAAAGTGAATGGGTAGGGTCCTTTATATATAAGGAAGTGACGGATGAAATTCATCCGCTTCGATGGCCCAGATTGATCTACCTTTTAAAATTCTTTTTGAAACTTGAGCCTGAGCCATCAATCCCGCCAAAAGTAATCATGGCGCTGCCCTTTTCTCCCAAAACTACTCTGCAGAATTTAATGCCTCACCCACGTGTCGAACTGAGAAAAGGGGCGCATTTAATGCGCACCCACGCGGGCCAACGACTTTTTAATGATAATTACTCAAAGGTCCCAAATATCTCGGCACTTTTGAGTAGGGGGCTACTGATGTGGAATAATTCTAACAAATCCTAAATCATAAAATGATCCGAGCAAGGCACGTCGCCCAAACGCGTCCAAACTTGACTACCAGGTCGCCTCATATTGTTAATACATTGAGTTCCACTCCATTTTACATATTCCCTCCATATCGCCATAGGGCGAGATGATCTACCTCGCCCAAGGACGTCTTCTCAAAGACTTCTCCGTAAGGACTCCCATTTTCATTAGAGGTCTGCTATCACCACTCTTGTACCTGATTAAAGTCCATCTCCATAAAGAGTTCCACTTCTACAAGAACTGTCTCCAATGGACTCCAACTCAACAACGACACCTATAATCACGGATGGATCACCAGTTGGCAGCCTCCTGATTAATCTCCAGATTTGATTGGGATATCCTCCAATGCTTATCCTTCCGAGGAATTCACCATACTATACTGACACGGCTCAGTTCTCCTGTCTATATAAAGGCCGCTCCCCCACAACCAAAAAGGTACGCTCAACACAGGCATTACACACTTTTATTGTGCTCTCCATACTGCCTTATTCTCTGGTCGCCTTGGTCTGATTCTTACGCCGGAGGGATTTTGAGCGGCCTCACCCCGGCCGATTACTTTTACACGTTGCTGTGCAGGTCGCCCCAGTGTAGCCGAGGTCCAGTGCCGAGGCCGAGGAGCAACTCTGACTGTTGGTTGCTCTCCCAGATTTTTACCACAACAGAATCGAATAGTAACTTAGTTTAAACTTAATTTGTTACTTTAACGAGTTTTAAAATTGGTTCAAGTTCAATTTGTCTAGGTAACAAAGTGATTTCAAATTTATCAAGCCATGTAGTTTGGTTTATTTTATAATCTCACTTTAAGACTGTAATTGGATTAAAAATTTAGTAAAATAAAAGTAAATGAAAATAAAAAAGTTAGAGAATCCAATCATTCGGGACTATTGAATTTTTTATCTTTTTATTCTCATTAAATTCTTAATCTAAACACAACCTAAAGGAGCATGAGAGCCTAAGGCAGTCTGACTAAGGTCATATAAAGTA
>BRYE01000008.1:10912291-10914791 GCA_030159115.1 Actinidia arguta var. hypoleuca
TCAATTTTTTAGTTATAGTATTTATACCCCTATTAATAAATAAAGTATCTCAATTACACCTTTATATACCTTTAATTCTTTTATTTTTGCACACACTCCCCACTTATTAACATAGGAGAAAATAAAATAACACTGAAAAAGAAGAAATTAATCACTTTAGTGCAACTAATAATGAAATTATCATGCAAAACTAAAAATTTAGGGATGAATACGTAAGTTCTTATATTTTAAATTACAAACTTGTGTAAAAGTATATATTATGTAAATTTTTCGTTCTTATCGTTAATGTGGATTTTGAGAGAAAAAAGTTTATGTGCTTGAAACATTTTCAAGATTGTCATTAATAGGTGCCCTCCTATATTAAGATTCTGGCTTCACCACTGTATCTATGCAAGCTAAGTTCTATACTTGCTTTCTATAATGTCTAGTTAGCTAATTTTTTCACTACAGGAAAAATCCATAATTGTTAATTCTTCCATTGCAAACTGTGGTAGCCATCTATTTCACTGATAACCAAAAAAAAAAGTCAGAAAGGATTGTCATTTGAAATCTCTTTTTTGATATATTGGCGAAGAAAGTATATACTAATCTCCTAGTAGATTTTGGCAATAACCTTTTTACTTTGTGAACCTGCTCTTCAAGATGACCCTGTGAGGACGATTTTTTTTTTCTTTTTCCCGGTGATTTTCGCGGTTAAGTTACTCGAAGATAATATTTGGAAGCATGTGAACTAGCTGTTTAAAATATATATATTCATCTAGATTTTGCAGTAATATACACGAACTGTTGATTAACAATTTCCTTGAAAATTTTCTATCAAAAGTATTGAATACTGATGTGAAATAATTCGAACAAGTCCTAAATCAAAAAATAATCCGAGCAAGGCACGTCGCCAAAGGTTCCAAATTCACCTTCATGATCGCCTCACATTATCAATAAATCAAGCTCCATACCACATTCTCGCCAGATCGCCATAAGGCGAGGAGATATACCTCGCCCAAGGCAGAGGCGTCTCCTCGTGAACTTGGTTCTCCAAAAGAGCTCCATCTCCATTAGAGGTCTGTCATCACTAGACTACCTGACTAGAGTCCTCCTCCATGAAGAGTTCCACCTCTGCAAGAGAACTGCTTCCAGAAGACTCCAACTCCACAACGACACCTATGATTACGGATTGATCACCATTTGACACACTTTTGTTTAGTCTCCAGATTTAATTGGGATATCCTCCCATGATTATCCTTCCGAGGAATTCGCCATAATATACTGACACGGCTCAGAACTCCCATCTATATAAAGGCCGCTCCCCCATAACCAAAAAGGTACGCTCAACACAGGCACCACACACATTTATTATTGTGCTCGCCCACATTGCCTATAATATTCTCTTGATCGCCTTGGTCTGATTCTTACGCCGGAGGGGTTTTGAGCGGCCTCACCCCGGCCGATTACTTTTGCTCATTACTGTGCAGGTCGCCTAGCTTTAGCCGATGTCCAGCGCCGAGGCCGAGGAGCAATTCTGACTGTTGGTTGCTCTCCCAGATTTTTACCACAACAAATACGATTTACAATTTTACAATCACTAGTAAAAGTCATAATTCAAAAATAGATTTATATGCTGAGAGCATATTACCCTATTTTAATGGCTTAGTGCTTTGTGTTTGGATTTTGTGACCTTTTTATGACTCAAGAGCTTTCCCAGCATAGCTATTTGTACTAATTGTATTATGTCGAATGGAGGTAGTGTTTTAGTATAAAAAATAGTTACACTTGTTATTTGTGTGAAATCCAATATGTGGCATTCTGAGCTCTCAGACGAACCTTTTTCTTATTACAGAAACTACAGCACTTGCCGCCGTTCCTCAACAAATATGCATATGAGCAGTTTCCGGTGCTTTTGAGGAGAACTGCCTGACCCTGATGGATCCCGATAAAATGTTAATGAACTATATGATTGCGAGGATGATTGCAGTAAGTCAGTCCTATAGTAATTCAGCATTTCACTCAATTATATTTTCTCTATTTTATTTTCCTTGACTATGTTACAAATGTTCACTAGTCGTGTGTAGTACAGTTTGTGAATTTTCCATTCCCCTGATTGAACTAACTCATCTTGCAGTATTTCTAATGCATTAATATATGCATCCCATGTGGAAAAATATGTGAGGCTGTAAGCAAAACATGTTAAGTGTGGGGTTGTGAGTATTAAATGGAAGAGATAAAATTGACGATAGACACCTGCGGTGGCAAAGTGATGGTTAACAGTGGTTGCTGGAGACCGCTAGTTGGTGGTCCGAACTGCAACAAAGGAATAGTGAGAAAAGACTGCCAGAGTTGTTCCCGAAACAGCTCTCTGACGGTCAAGTTAGATGACCGGTAAATACAAAATGTATGTAAAGAGAGAGAGAGAGTTTAAGCTTCAGGTACCTGAAATTTCATACATTTGAAAGACTAAGGCCTGACCTTATATAGTAGTTCAGAATGTGTTAGGACGCGTCAACTG
>BRYE01000008.1:10922291-10924791 GCA_030159115.1 Actinidia arguta var. hypoleuca
CTCCCAACTAGAGACGAGCATTCTCCGAAATGCAAAAAAAAATAAAAATAAAATGACACGACGGGGGCGGGGGGGGGGGGGGGGAGGGAACAAATGGGTGAGAAAACTCCAACTAGAGTTAAACTATTCCTAACTTGACTCGACCTACTTATTATACAACACACATAGGAGACCTTATTTTTCAATTTATTCAAAAGACGGTGGATCACGTAGATCCACGTACTCATTATGATCGGTAACACATATGCATGAATTGTTGATTCAATATATACGCTGTCTTGTAATGTTTATGCGTGCGTTGGGTTTAGTATATGTGCTACGCGAATCGATGATGCATTTCCATGATTAAAACAACCAAATTTATTTTAGAAATTAAAGTTTGTAAGAACAAGTGTTTTTAAAATCTAAATCTTCCGAATTCGAGACTCACGACGTAGTTAAAGGATTTGAGTTATACGAAATCTCCATTGAAATTCCGAGAAACTCGATTGGTTGAATCAATTGATTCTGAGCCGTTTTTAATATAAATTTTAAATCAGTTTTTAATTGCTTTCGTACTTTAATTTAAATCAATCAAAAACCAAAAACATAATTTTTATTTTCTCTTTTTGAAGCATAAGTTAGGATTACGTTATGATTGAATCTTAGTGTCTATAGTATTTTGCGTTCACCTTGGCACTGCTCCTCGTGGGATCGATACTCGTACTTCGATTTTATTACTACTTCGCGACCCATACACTTGCGGTAAGAAATTCACTTTTGGGAGTGAAGACACCTACACCTAAAATACAATATGAATTTCAATTTTGGTGTGACAAACCTATATAATTTTGTAATATTAGTAGTTAACACTATCATAAAACTAAGGGGTTTCAAGACCTTTGGACTAATTGTCGCCCCCAGTCGCCTCCCTTTGGATCAATCCTTTCATATATGGATAACTACCATTCATAAAAAAGAAAATAAACACAAAACACCTAATGATTTGAAGTCTTCCATTCCTTTCTCATTATATTTTTTTTGAAAATTTTGTGTTCCAATTTTGCATGTACCGTGTATCATTCCTTAATGTTAGGAGATAAAATACCAAGTACTAGTTTTAGCCGAGCTAGGGCAAACACCGCCGCTGGACTATCGCTCTATAGTAAGCTCGCCGTGGATTTTGCACTGGAGCTTGATTGAGACGCAACATTAGTTTTGGTTGAGCTAGGGTAAGTTGTTAGCCCAAAAGGCAACCCAAGAGGGGGCTGAATTGGATTTTTAAAAATTAATTATAATTATGATTAATTAAAAATTAATCCAATCAATGAAAACAGTAAATCAAGATATAGGTAATATAGGCAAGTATAAGGTAAAGGCAAGGCATAAGAAAGCATACCAAGATTTACCAAGGTTCAACTACAACTTGTGATTTACGTCCTTCTCAAGACATTCTTAAAGTCTTCTTCCACTATGCAATCAACTATTACAAGGTAGGTGCTAATTTATCAAGTGCTTAGCTCACTTTTGCACAAGAACTTCTCCCAAGTTCTTCCAAGTGATTTTATCGAAGACCCACTTCAACTTATAAGTGTTTTGCTTATACAAGAGAGCACTCAAACTCTAAATTAAAAGTGTATGAAGATTATACAAGTGAAATACAAACCCTCTACGAAGAGTAGATATGAATTGAATAGCTCACTAAATGCCAATCTTTAAGGACAAAAGGAATTTCTCAGAAATGTTAGGAATTTTCAGCTCTTAATGATCAATCAATGTTTTTCAATTGTGTCTCTTGTTTGAAAATGTATTTGGAGGCTTTTATATGATGCTCTGAAGTTAATTTTCCCTTTGGAGGTAATTGGGGCTCATTAAATGTGACATTAGACAATTCAGCGTTCAAAAAACTAGTCGTTATGTGTTGACATCTTGCTTCATGTATCGACACCTTCTGCGTTGTCTGGTTTCATATGTCGACTCTTCAAGAATATGTGTCAACACTTCAAGCCTTCATTCTTCAGTTATTGTACATTGTCTTCATGTGTAGACACCTCAATTTCATGTGTCAACTTTTGATCATCAGTTTTTCAAATTTTGTCCTCTAATCACATGTGTCGACACCTCAAATTTATGTGGCGACTCTTGATCATTCATTTTCAAAACTTTGGCCTCTATCTCTATTGTCAACACCTCAAATTCATGTGTCGACTCCTGATCATTCATTTTCAAAACTTTGGCCTCTGTCTCTATGTCGACACCTCAAATTCATGCGTCGACTTCTAATCATTCATTTTTAAAACTTTGGCCTCTGTCTCTGTTTGTCGACACCTCAAATCCATGCGTCGACACCTTCGTTTCCAGATTATCCACTGTCTTCATGTGTCGACTCCTCAAAGCCACGTGTCAACACTTTCATTTCCACTGTCTTCATGTTTTGACACCCCATGATCATGTGTCGACACTTCTTACCCAGAACATACTTTCATATTTTCCTTGGCCAATTAAGTTTTAAGCAATTTAA
>BRYE01000008.1:10947291-10954791 GCA_030159115.1 Actinidia arguta var. hypoleuca
AGAGCCTCGGGAGGGAGTACCACGGATTCTGAGGTTGTGGAGAACTCCAGGTCGGGTTTTTTCCTTTGTCAATTTTGGTTTATTGATTAACTAGGTCGGTATTAACATGGGTCTTTTTTCAAACAAACGCTGCAACGAGCTGCCCACGTTGCTGTCGTACGAGTAAGAGTTTTATGATGAAATTTCACAGTCGGTGGCGGCACGTGGGCGCTACATGGTCCCTATGCTCTTAAAAACCAAGGCCTTTCATCGGGTTTTCAGCTCGCCCAGTCCTATAGAATCAGGAAAAGAGGCCGAGCATCCGCGAGCGTCATCGATGTCGGGTGAAGCGGGTGAGTCCCGCTCTTCCCGTGGTGAACCCCTTCAAGACGGCCAACCTCTAGAGGACTCAATAGAATATCTAGGAACAGTTAGGAGGGAACTGAGGGCGGCTGTTCCTCACATTCCCGACCTTACTTTACTAAGATGGTCGGGGGGAAAAATCTGAGACCCCGTTTTAGAATTTTATTCAGCTTTGGGATCGAGCTCGGACTCGACATCGGAATCCTGGTCGGATTCCGAGCTATCCCCCGAGCTTAGATCGGATGTTATAAACCCTTACTACTTTTGTTGATTATTTTTTACGTTTGATTTATACCTTTTTTTCCTTTTGCAGCTATGTCGAAGAGGACCAGCCTAAAGAAGCTCGGCGAGCGGGTGGAGAGAGCCCGAGGCGAGAGTTCTTCCAAAAAATCTGCTCCTGCTCCTGCAAAGGGGATGGTTATTGGCGAGAAGTGCCTAATGGAAGAACTTCCCACCTTGCCGAGTAAGAAGGCGAAGTCCGGGGATGATTCCAAGGGCAAAGGACAAGCCCCCATCCCTAAACCCAAAAAATAAGTTTGGTCCGACAAGCCATCCTAGGGGCCCTTCTGGACCCGGGGAGGGGAGCTCACCCTCGTTGGGTACTGCTCTTGGTCCGAGGGCATCCATTCTGGGGAGCCCCTCCGTGGCTAAGAAGATCCTTCGAGGGGTAATTCCTCCCACGGATCAAGAGAAGGTGGGGCAGCTCTCTCTGGACCAGACTGCCTCAAAATTTTTCCAAGCTCTCAGCCAGGTATTATTTTGATACTAACTTCTATTTGGTTTATCCTTGTTAAAAATGCTCGGTTTGATCTAATTAGGTTTGTTTGTAGCAGGCGCTTGTGTTCGGATCTTCTCTGGCGGTGAAAAGCAAGGAGACCATTGAGGAGGCCTCCCTTCAGCAGGGGCGAGCTGCCTCTCTGGATACTGAAGTTTCCCGTCTACAGAAGTTATCCTTCGATCTGGAGCAGCAACTGGCTGAGGCTCGAGCTCGGGAGCAGCAGGTCGGCAACGAGTTTGTCAAACTCAAGGCTAAAAGGGACACCTTCTCCGATAGTCTATCAAAAGCAGGGCTTTTGGTTGAAGATTTGCGGGGAAGAGTGGAGCGTGCAGGAAAGCTAGCCGTTGAAGAATTTAAATCTTCGTCAGATTTCTCCGAGGCTGTTGAAAGTGCCTCCTCGAAGTACTTTTCAAAGGGTTTGATTTCTGCAAACGACAGCTTCGCCACCACCATCCCGACCTGGCCATAGACTTGGAGGAGATGCGTCTCAACCTCGACCTGCTTGCCGAGGAGGATAAGGAAGAAAGGGAAGGGGGCGAGGAAGAAACAGTTGAAAAAGGAGATGCGAATCCTCTGGGTGACGCAGATCCTTAAGGCGATGACAACCCTCCCCCTTTACCATAAATGTAAAATGTAATTTGGATTATATTTGAATATAAATGTTACGATTTCCTTTGCAATTTTGAATGAATATTCCTTTGCAATGCATTACTTTTTGACAAGTTTGGCGATGTTAAATACTTTCACTTGAATATTGGCGACCTGATATAGGAGTTTGAGGTCATTTCCCAATGATACGACAACTTTAAATTGGTGAACAAGATGCCTTTAAATGATTTATGACAATTTTGAATAGGCGACCAAGATGTCTAAGTCATTTTTAATGAACTGGCTATCTTGATTAGGCGACCAAGATGCCTTCGTCATCTTTCGATGAACTGACGATCTTGATTAGGCGACCAAGATGCCTCCGTCATCTTTCGATGAACTGGCGATCTTGAGTAGGTGACCAAGATGCCTCCGTCATCTTTTGATGAATTGGAGATCTTGAGTAGGCGACCAAGATGCCTCCGTCATCTTTCAATGGACTGACGATCTTGAATAGGCGACCAAGATGCCTCCGTCATCTTTCGATGAACCGGCGATCTTGAATAGGCGACCAAGATGCCTCCGTCATCTTTTGATGAACTGGCAATCTTGAATAGGCGATCTCCATCCTGTAATTGGTGATTGAAATAAACTGGAGAAGTTTTATTACTTGGAATAAAATCTAAGAATTACAAGTATTTCGCCCAGGGGAGCTATGTTGTTGGAAATATTTCTTCAAATGCTCAGTGTTCCAAGGATAGGGGAGTGCTTTTTCGTTCATATCTTCCAACCAATAAGTTCCTGGTCTAGATACCTTGATGACCTTATAAGGGCCTTTCCATGTTGGTCCTAGTTTCCCAGCATTTGGCTCTTTGGTTGATAGGGTAACTTTTCGTAGAACGAGGTCGCCAGGTAAGATTAACCTGTGTTTGACTCTTTGATTAAAATATTTGGTGACCTGATGCTTGTAAGCTGCTTGGCGTATGCCCGCTTGTTCCCTTTTTCATCAAGGAGGTCAAAGTTGAGTCTCAGCTCGCCATCATTGCTATCCTTGTCAAAGTTTGAGGTCCTGAAACTTGGCATTCCAATTTCAACGGGTATCACCGATTCAGTTCCATAAACCATGAAATAAGGCATTTCACTAGTAAGAATCCTGCTTGTCGTATGGTACGCCCATAATATGCTCGGTAAGTCTTCCACCCACTCTCCTTTGGATTTCTCCAATCTCATTTTTAAATTTCTCAGGATGGTTTTGTTGGTGACTTCTACTTGGCCATTGGCTTAAGGGTGACTAGGCAAGGAGAAATGATGTGATATGGCGAGGTCCGAGCAGAATTTCCTGAATCCATCATTGTAGAATTTTTGGGCATTATCTGAGATGAGGACTTTGGGAATTCCAAACCGGCAGATGATACCTTTCCAAATAAAATTCTTCGTATTCTTTTCGGTGATTTTGGCTAACGGTTCAGCTTCTACCCACTTTGTGAAGTAATCGATAGCAACGATTAAGAACTTCCTCTGTAATGGAGCTTGAGGCAAAGGCCCCAGTATGTCGATCCCCCATTAGGAAAATGGCCATGGGATAGTAATTGGCACCATATCAGTATGGAGAAGGTGGTTAAATGGTGCGAATCTTTGGCATTTGTCGCATTCCCTGGTGTATTTTGCTGCATCTTGTCCCATTTGGGGCTAGAAGTAGCCTTGGCGAATTGCCTTTCGTACCAGTGACCTCACCCCTGAATGATTTCCGCAGACGCCTTCATGGATTTCCCTCATCATGTAATTGGTTTCGTCAGGTCGGAAACATCTTAGGAGAGGATCAGAGAATGATCGTTTATATAAAATTCCTTGAAACAGGTAGAACCTTGCTGATCTATAGCGGATTCGGCGAGCTTGGAGTTTATCCGTTGGTAGTGTTCCGTCCGGAAAGTAGGCGACGATCTCATCCATCCATGTCGGGTCCATTTCTATTGTATCGATGGATTTGGCGACCTCGATACTTGGCTTGGATAGAAATTTCAGGGGTATACTTCTGTCTGATATGAAATCAAAACTTGAAGCGAGATTGGCTAGGGCATCTGCTTTTCTGTTTTCCTCTCTGGGGATCTATTGAATAGTGAACTTTTTGATCTTCTGGGTTAAGCATTTGACTTCATCCAAATAAGTTGTCATCCGTACGTCTCTGGCGAGGTAATCTTCTTGAACTTGGTTGGTCACTAGTTGAGAATCACTGTAGGCTTCAATTGACTGGACGTCCAATTTTGTGGCGACCCGTAATCCGGCGAGGAGTGCTTCGTACTCAGCTTCGTTGTTGGTTACTTTAAACCCAATCCGTATAGCGTATTCCATTTGTTCACCCGTCGGAGTTTGGAAAACAAGCCCTGCACCGCATCCGTGTTGATTGGAAGACCCATCTACAAACAATCTCCATTTGTTAGGCTCTTCCTCCGAGCTATCGAGGCTGTTTTTCGAGCTTCTGAGGTCTTTTTCTAAGTTTGGAATCGGGCCTTGCACTGCTTCCGAGAGTTCTGGATCAGGCTCATGAGTGGATTCAGCCACGAAGTCGGCTAAAGCTTGGGCTTTTATTGCCATCCTCGGTTTGTAGTTAATATGAAATTCACTTAACTCAATGGATCATTTTAGGAGTCTCCCCGAGATATCTGGTCATTGGAGAATTTGTCTCAACGGTTGATCAGTCAGCACGGTGATGGGATGGGCTTGAAAGTAATGGCGAAGTTTTCTGGCGGCGATCAGGAGGGCGTAGGCGAGCTTTTCAATCATTACGTATCTGTTCTCAGCGCCTATCAGGACTCTACTAACATAATATACCAGTTTTTGGACATGGTCCACCTCCCGGATGAGCACGACACTTACCGCCGTAAGTGAAACGGAGAGATACACGAATAATTCTTCGCCCGTGGTCAGAACCACAAGTAGAGGAGGTGATCCCAAATACTTTTTGAGCTGTTGAAACGCTTCTTCCGATTCTTCTGTCCACTGGAAATTTGTGTTTTTCCTTAAGGTTTTGAAAAATGGTAAACATCTGTCCGCTGATTTGGAGACAAACCGGTTGAGGGCGGCGACCCGCCCAGTTAACTACTGAACTTCACGGATATTTTTGGGCGAGCTCATCCCGAGCAGAGCTCGGATTTGGTCCGGGTTAGCTTCAATCCCTCGTTTGGTTACCAAGAATCCCAAGAATTTCCTGGATGATACGCCAAAAATGCACTTGGAAGGATTTAACATCATCCGGTGTTTACTCAGAATGTTGAAGGCTTCTTCAAGGTGGGCGATGTGCTTTTCGCTTCGAGGCTTTTGACGAGCATGTCGTTTATATATACTTTCATGGTCTTTCCAATCAGCTCTTTGAACATCTTGTTCACCAATCTTTGATAAGTAGCCCCAGCATTTTTGAGACCAAATGGCATGACCTTGTAGCAGTACAATCCTCGTTCCGTGATAAATGAAGTTTTTTCTACGTCGGGGGGAAACATCTTGATCTGGTGATATCTCGAGAAGGCATCCATGAAGCTAAGAAGCTCGTGCTTAGATGTGGCGTCAACTATTAAATCAATTTTTGGCAGAAGGAAACTGTCTTTTGGACACGCCTTGTTGAGATCAGTATAGTCCACGCATACTCTCCACTTCCCTCCCTTTTTTGGGGCGACGACGACATTGGCTAACCATTCAGGGTAATGGACTTCTTTGATAACTTCAGCTCTGATGAGCTTGGCGACCTCCTCGTTGATAACTCGAAGCCGCTCAGGGGCGAATTTCCTTCTCTTCTGGCGAACTGGAGGGTTTTTCAGATTAGTATGTAATTTATGCATGGAGACCTGGGGATCAAAACCTGGGACGTCGCCTTGAGACCAGGCAAAAACATCAAAGTTTCTTTTTAAGAATTCCACTAAAGCACTGCGCAATTCTTCGACAAGTTTTGTTCCGATCATAACGTGGCGATCAGGATATTCCGGATGTATGGAGATTGGGGTGGTTTCCTCAAGGGGTTTAGTGTTTTCGATTTCTCGGGGATCCATCAAGACCACCTGTTCTACTTCGTCCCTCAGAGGTTCTATCTCGCCATTGCTGATCGGTAATTGCTATTGGGTATTCTGTACTGGGGAGGTTTCGATCTTCATAACCGAAATGAAACATTGTCTGGCAACTTTTTGGTCGCCCCGCACTTCACCCACTCCTGTCGAAGTGGGGAACTTCATTTTTAGGTGGTAGTTTGAGGTGATCGCCCTAGTTCCTCTTAGAGTTGGGCGACCTAAAATGACATTGTAGGAAGAAGGGCAGTCTACCACGATAAAGTCCTGCCAAATGGTAGTTTGGCGAGGTTCTGTCCCCAAAGTTACTGGCAACTTGACCTATCCCAGCGGGTGAGTCAGATTTCCTCCAAACCCTACCAAAGGTGTCAGAAAGGGCTGCAATCTGTCGAGCCCTATTTTCATCTTTTTGAATGCTGATATGAACAGAATATCAGCCAAACTACCATTATCGACCAAAATTCTTTGGACGGTAAAATTGGCAATGATGGCTGAAACGACTAGGGCGTCGTCATGAGGCAGGTGCAAGCCTTTCAGATCATCGTTGTTGAAGGTAATTGGTGGGTGGATATCGGCCATTGGCGAGGAGAGGTTGTAAACTTCTTAGGACAGCCTGTCTGCACTTCTGGCGTGCCTTTTTCTGGATGAATTTGAACTTCCTCCGGATCCAAACCCGCCGTGTATTACCTGGATGTCTCCAACAGTAGGTCGATTGTTGCCGTACCTTCTTTTCGGCGAATTGGGGGAAGGGCGATCAACGTACTTCCTCAGATATCCTCATTTGATGAGATCGGCTATTTGTTCCTTTAGATGAAAACAGTCTTCGGTATTATGGCCATGGTCTCGGTGAAACTCGCAATATTTATTTTTATATCTCTTCCGGGGATCAGTCTTGATTTTCGAGGGCCACTTGACAAATTCTTCATGCTTGATCTCTGTAAGGACCTGAGCAATAGGAGCATTAAGCGAGGGCAACACCAGCTCCGTGCGGCGAGGTGGGGTACGAGGTCGCCTGTCACTCGTCCGCCTTGAGTCCCGATTAGGCTTCTTGCTCTTTCGTTCCTCATCCCTATAATCAGATCGCGTTGTATCAGGCTCTTTCCTCTTATGGTCATCCTTTCCTCTTCGCCTTCGTTTGGCTTCGGCCAATTCCTCCGCGGTGATGTACTTGTAGACTTTACTTTGGAGAACGGACAACGTCTCCGGAATATTTTTGGATAGAGAATCGAATAAGGGACCTGGGCGAAGCCTTTCCATCATTGCCATGACGACCACTTTGTCACTGGGATCTTCAACTTCTAATATGGCCTAGTTAAATCATTTTACATAATCTTTCAGGGGTTCTATTTCCTTATGGTGGATAGTGAAAAGGTGGGACGCATTCTTTTGCCTGTTGCAGCTTATGAAATTGACGATGAAAAGTCTTCTCAGATCACCAAACGAATCAATGGTTTCGGGAGGTAATTTTCGGAACCACGACCTCGTCAACCCCTTAAGTGTAGCAAAAAAAGCTTTGCACATGACCTCGTCCGAGTACCCTTGGAGATGCATGAGGTTTTTATAAGAATCTAGATGATCCATAGGATCTGTTTTGCCTTCGTAGATCCCGAGCTGAGCAGGCAGTTTGAATCTGGATGACATCTTGGCTCTCATTATCCTTTGGGTGAAAGGTGGTTCTGTTTGCCTGATCAAAACGTCTACAGTTATCGGGGCACCAGTCCCCGTGTTGATGGCGTCCAAATG
>BRYE01000008.1:10984791-11002291 GCA_030159115.1 Actinidia arguta var. hypoleuca
ATTAAAAATCAAAGCAGCTAAAACAGTCTAGCCCAAATATTTGCACTTTTGTGGGTTTTACTTATTATAGCAAGCAAGATGTGTAAACTAAATTAAGTTTTTTCTTGTGACTAAACCACCTCCATAGAAAGAAAGTTAGCGAATTATTTATAGTTATGCCCAACCATGGAGATGGAGCTTTTATCCAATTCTATAGTAGAAAGTGAGCTTACTACCATAAGTAGGACAAATGAGATCCATATATGGCAAATATCACGCTAACACAAAATCTCAAGTGGTTGGTTTAATGAGAGAATTTTTTATTGATTGCGGACCAAATTTTCATTTTACAGGAAAATTTTATTTGTAATGATGATTTGGTATTTCTATTTCACTTTTTGAGTCATTATCAAATGTCAGATAATGCTACAAATTAGAATGAATATTAATAAGGGTAAATTACAAAAATAGTCCCTGTAATTTTATCCATACAAGATTTTAGTTTTTATATTTTTGAATTTCATGATTTTAATCTTATAGTTTGATTTTCTCATCAAATCAGTCTAAATGGTAATAAAAGTTAGGATTTTGGATAGATTTTCAGTACATATCCGACATGTAACATTATTTAATGATAATTTGCAGTGAGAATTGATTGGGAGTGGGAGAAAAATATCAATTTTTGTCCTTAAAATAATGGTACATGTCACGAAAGTGTAAAAATCCATCTCAAAAACTAACTTCTATTACCAATTAGACTGATTTGTAGACAAAATTAAAATATAAAGTTTAAATCACATGATTTAAAAATATAGAGAATAAAATCGAAAATGAATAAAACTACAGGTACTATTTTTGTAACTTATTCTATTAATAATAAATGATTACAACAATAAATGAAATTTTGTGTTGGGCATCTCAAAAAGTTGTATAATGTGACACTGACAGACCCAATTGTTATTTTCTCAATCTATAATTTTAATGATAATAAATTAAAATTTAGAATTTTGATTTGGTTACAATTAAAAAATTTCGTAAATTTGTATTTCATTATAATTGGCGGAATCACCTAATTGTTGTTAAAAATTTGAGAAAAATAACGTCTTTTGTTATCACCATTTAATCGATAACTCATTTTCAAGTAAAACTTTGAAAAATATCATAAATATTTAACTTGAAATTAATTTTAATTGCATCGATTTTAACTTAAAAATGATCTCTAACTGCATCGATTAATATTTTTAAAATTGATAAATTTAAAATATGTCATTTCTCAAAAAAATTTGCAAGAATTAGTTGATTATGTCAATTTCTCAAAAAAAATTTAATTATGACTAAATCAAAACTCTAAAATTTA
This sequence comes from Actinidia arguta var. hypoleuca, assembly GCA_030159115.1. Classification (NCBI taxonomy): domain Eukaryota; kingdom Viridiplantae; phylum Streptophyta; class Magnoliopsida; order Ericales; family Actinidiaceae; genus Actinidia; species Actinidia arguta. The sequence continues at coordinate 10,986,128 of BRYE01000008.1, forward strand.
ATTTATCACAACTAAAACTATAGAGTTTAATTTGTTATAGTGAAACCTTTTTTTTGTACTTTCCCTAAAAATATCCCAAAATGCTTTCAATTGAAAAACTAACGGTTAAATAACTTTTATTTTGGATCTCATTTAATCAACATGGCTATCAGAACATTTATTTTCTGTCTTCTATTATGCAAAAAGCAATGTTATGCTTATCATTTGCTCTGATCGTTTTTTATTTACCACAAAGTTGTCAATTTTGTACTTGCTAATGTACCGTTTTGACTATTGGTAAGGTACGTATTGGTGCCGGTGTACCGTTTCATATTTATCACTATATATCCTTTATACATTTTATATGTTTTTCTCTACTGTTCATAAAATTTTAAACAACATGACATTTTATTTCTTTGACTTGTAATAAGTTGAATACGGAGAATTAAGTGCTATAGACTATATAGTCCAAGAGAAAATAGATATCAGAGGATTGGATAATTCTTACTTGCAAGCAGTTTGATGCGGCTGTTTATGGGGAGTCTTTTCTTCACCTTCATGGAAAATAAAATATGGCTTTATAGATTATGTTGCATTAAAGTCCTAATTGTTAATAGAAAATCACTCCCAAATTTAGGTACCTTAATGTGTTCTAATATATGAGCTTACACCTATCCAATTGTGCCCCGAGTATACAAATTACTATCTGTCCATTCTCATTACGGAATGGAAACATTCCATTTTGCACGGACCTTTTTTTCTGACCATTTATTTCTTACCTAGTAAGCCATTGAATTGCTATTGTTTGTTAAAGTGACATGAAAATATAAATGAAATCATTTATTGCTATCATAAGTATGAATTAATTGAAGTTCATATAAAAGCAGTTAATTTCCATTAGCCCACGATGAATGGTTGTTTACTGAAGTTAGCAGGAGTTGTGAGTTCTGTGTAAAATAAAATGTACCATTATATTATAGTGTGATTCTGTGTGCCCTTCACTAGCTAGGAGGCTAGAGAAATATTGCCAAACATATAGAGCCTTAATGATTATTTCTAGAAATGTTGCTCTCTCTTTTCTAATTGTCTTGCTGATATATGTCTTCAATTACCCTTAATGAGAATTTGGGAAATGTATTTTACAGGTCAAAAAATTGTTTGGGATTTAAGCTTTTTTTCCCCTTTTTTGTTTTTGGTTGTTGGGTGGTTTTCGTTTATGGCCTGGAAGATCTAAAGTCGAAACCTTGTGTGTGATGAAAAACTCGTGTGAACTTGTGTACTTTCGCTGTTTGTTTGACATAGAATCTGATCTCATTTTATCTTTTATGTAGTATATTTGTGAAACAGAATTCCTTTGCTCATTTATTTCTATATGTATATGCTATATTAATAGGAACCATGCAAACTTAAGAACAACCATTTTAGTCCCACGTGGTTTTGGACTATATTACAATACTACTAGACACTGTTAACGGAAAATGTAAAAAAACCTTAGTACCCATGCTTATTCTCCTAGGTTCTCTTTCTCTCTTCTCTGCCTTCAACTTCTAACGGAAAATGTAAAATGAGCTTAGTCCCCGTGTAGATAGACATACATATGATATCTATATATACACCTATATGCACAAGATATGGAACTGATAATATGGTTAGATTACTTCAAAATGACTAAAAGGTTAGATTGCACCAATTCACCATCAGTAATAATCTATTCAGCAAGTTACGACCGGAGATTGCATAACTATGACATATATTAACAGTTTCTAAACTAATATGACCAATAGGGTGCATTTACTCTTGTGAATGCAGTTGGTGCATATACAATACGGGAAGTGGTCTAGAAGATATAAACCTAGGCATATGACTAAAATAATATTTGTATTCTTATAAACTTGGGTACTTTCCTAAATGGCCCTTGGAGTTTATATAGTTGTTTCATTTCCTATTCTTAGGCTTCTTATGGAACTTGTTTGTGCTTTCTTATTAAAATTTGTTCCTTGCATCATGCATAAAAGTAGATTAGTAGATACCCATGTCATGAATTCTTCTTCTTGGAGACTTGTTATAGCGTAATAATGGTCAATGCTTGTAAAAAGTTTTTCATCATTACTGAGACTTCGACGACTTAATTTGTTTATGCGTTCGGGATATAATCTGATCTCTACTAGCAATTAGGAATTTGGTTCATCTTTTATGCAATATTGTTGTGACACAGAATCTTTGCTCGTTTTTATTTCTATACTTGGACCATATTAAGAAAATGTCATGCAAATGTGGTCTCTTTTATATATTTAGCTTCTTTCCCCTCTTGTTATATAATTTTTGTGACACTACGTTGAAATTGTCTTCCCTACGAAGAGGGAAGATTTTCTTCCATCCACAGCAATTTCAAATTTGGGCAGATTTTTCATGTAGACCAGATGGGGAAAAAATAGCGATATTTGTATGCTTAGAATTTGGCAAACTTTTTCTTTTCAGTTTCTCTCCATTTAACTGTTCGGGCTCTGTTTAGTGAATTTAATTTACTGTTTCAATATTGCTATGGGTGTTCGATTTTCTGCTTCATTTGTTTTTGTTGCCCTTGTTATGTTCACAGTCGAAAGATGATCCTTCTCCAATTCAGAGAGGGGTTCGGGGAAGGGTCTGTATTAGAAGTAAGAGGCATCACGTTTCTGCATTTAAGAATTAAGACATCGAATTTTTACCTTCCTAGCTAAGGTTGCAGTATTGATGTGTGTGTGCTATATTTCCTCTTCATTTGTTTTTCGGTTACCCTTATTAATGCCCAACTAGAAAAATGATCAATGGAAGTATTTCGCGTGCTAGATCACACCTTCCTTTGTTGTTGTTTTTTCCAATTTTTTGGCTTTTCTGCATCCAGCATGAGGTTGAGGTGTCAACCACTAACAACCTTTCTCTATGAAGATTCAACAAATCCATCTTTTTCTCCTTTTTCATTTGATCCAATAGCCTTCTGTTAGATAGGAAGAAATCTGATAAATACTGATAACTCTCAGATACAGTATTAGAACGGAAAGATCTATGAATATTGATTCTACTGGTTCTAAGCAGTTTATAGGAATTAATCAACAATTCGAAATGCTTTTCTTGTTTATTCTCCATGAACAAGCTTTCAAAGACATATAAGGTTTTCTATTATTTTTTCTTTTAGTTGTAAGGGGATGTTTAAGCATTAAATTTGGATTCATTCGTGTTCTTATGACCTTGCAGTTCAGCAACAAAAGGTTGGAGTGAATCATCAGCATGGACCAAAGTTGTTGCAACTCTCAATGGATGGTAACAAAATAGCTTCATTGCAGTACTAGGTAGAATATTTCTTCGCAAAGAGATGGGAGATTACGATAGCAATTCAACCGAGTTATTTGAATTTAACTGTTTTTTTTTTCTTTTCCCGGAAGCAGTGAATGGCTGTTGTATGGGGTGTCTAGATGTGTAGAGCACCTATTGGTATCAAATATTTATTTATTTATTTTTTTGACTTGCGTGCGCCAAGAATTGTTAGTCCATGCCATGACAGAGCATAAGATGCTAATTAAACTAGGCCTGTCAATGGATAGTATTAAATCCGAATCTGATCAGACTAGACCAAATCCGAATCCGGTTATCAGAATCTGGTAAAAAATCCGTTTAATTGGAATCTAATAATCTGATTTTTGATGGACTAGATTTGGGTATTTACCTGATCCGATATGTTTTATAATTTGATCTGGAAATTTAACGTATGTTTTTTTTTTTGATAATTACGTATATGTTTTTTACTTAGCCCTACGTAATAGTAATAATAATAATAAAAAAACAGATCGGATTGGATTTTTGGACCGAATGTCTATGTAAGTCGGAGTTGGAATCGGAGTCGGAGTCGAGCATTGCAAATTTACCATTCCCACATTCGAATGTGATTCAAATGTATTTGAATTCGGATCGGATTACCGTGAATCCAATCCATTGACAGGAGTAAATTAAACTATCAGAATATTGCAATGTCATCTCCCGATCTCTCTCTTTATTTACTGGTTCTTGAAAAAACCAAAGCGACGCCCCTGAAAACCAAGATGCTAGTGTTCGGTTTTGAATTTAGTCAGCTCATTTGTACACTAAAATATTAATTATCTTTATTCATATACAGTAAGTGCTTAGAAATATTATTTTTTTTTTTTTTTTGACATTGGTTAGCGAGGGAAAAAACTTAGAAAATCAGTATTAATTTTTCAGTTGTTCAACTAGTATTCTTTTGATAAAATGATTATAAGCTTGTTTGTTGTCGCTTATCAACAACTTATGTTTTTTTTTGTCTTGAAAGTTGTGCGGAATATTTATTTTTTTAAAAAAAAGAGTTGATTTTTTGAAACTCCATTTTAATAATTTTTAACTTCTGCTTTTGAATAATCAATTTTAACATAAGTAATTTTAGCTATAACAAACACCCTAATGAAATGAAGTTTTTCTCTCTCTGTACTTTTCAAATACTGAACGGAGCCTAAAGCATATCTTGCATTATTCTCGACTGTATTATATAATATAATTTAACATATATTAAAAGCCATCTAAATAAAACACAATTATAACAAGACAAATTTAACTAATCGCCAAACATCAAAACTCTAAATATATTAATACAGAATAATTACTATTTAAATTTACTTTACAAAAAATACTTAGAGGTGGTGGATCTATCTATCTATCTATCTACAGTTTGATGAGAAATATTAAAAAAAAATCATAATAAAATAGTCTTTTAAAATTTTAAGAGTGCAACCGCAACTGCTGATATCACTAACTATTAACTAATGGTTAATGATTAACGAAACTCTTGGTTAATGGAACTAAAGACAATCTCGACTATATGCGTGCTTTCTTGTTTTTGTTTATGAACAATTCAATTTTCTTGTTGAATATATTAAAATGTTCTCACTTATTAAAACAATTCAATTTTCTATATCAAATCCTCAAGACCCTTTCATCCATTCAATTTTATTTTATTTTATTTTTCTTTCTTTTTAATAAACATAAACAACAGCCAAATTTTGTATGGGAAAATACATTAATAGGCACTTAAGTATATGCTTTGTATCACTTGGGTTCTTCAACTTTTAATTTTATCAATTCCATCCCTAAAGCTTAATTCAAAACGACTCCCTAGAGTGTATACTTTGTGCCACTTTGGTTGTTCAAGTTTTAATTTTGTCAATACCATATCTAAAGTTTTCAATTTGAATCAAGCTGGTTCAATTTTATACCGTCGTTAAAATTGCTTATGGACATATTTACCTTGTACATTAATGGTTGCCAAAGTATTCATCCCATGTCATTATGGTTTCCAAACTATCAATTTTATACCTTAAAGGTGTGAGGCTCCGTTCAGACTAAAATCACACATAGAATTGAGATCTTATTAAAATAATTCATCACCTAGTAATATTTGAGGTCGTTATATTCAATTGTTCGAACGATTTAGAAATTTTCTCCAAATTATTCGGACTTTTTGTAGAAAAAATTACAATTTGTTATGTTAAAGCAACAAATAATTAACTCAAATTTTCTATTTCAATATATTCCAAACAGTGAAATCAAGCAATTAGCCGTTTCAATCTTTAACTCATAGAATTAAATTGTTTTAAAGATGAGACTTTTATGTGTCAATCATTTTCCAGAAACAATGACTACTTTTAACGCCACATTTATACCATTTTAAACCCACAAGTTTTTTTGGTTTCAACACAAATAAAACCCAAAGTAAAATTTCTTACCATTTTGTATTTACTCTATTGATATCATAAAACTTAGTGTTTTTGACATCTTTGTGATTCCAAAAATAGGTGTGATTTTCAGTTCATACTTCTATTTGATGAATGAGCGAGTTGTTTTTTAAGTTAAAACATACCCATGGTATTAACCAAACCACTATGCAAACCACTATGAATGTTATTATAGAAGCACCAAACCAACCATGATACCCTATAAATCGAGCCTTTTAAAGATGTTCAAACATAATCGGCAAGACATTAACGAAACTTGAAGCGAATGGTGGAAATTGTTGTGCTGATCCCCCTTCTTCCTCCATTGAAGATGGCTTTGATCGCAATGAAAAACGAATCTCGTATATTACCGAGGAAATCGGGCTAGCCAACGTACAAGTGGGTGATTGACGAAATCGAAGCATTTCACCAAAGTTTTAAAGTTTTTTTCCTTTTTCTTTTTTAACATGGTTCAATTTTATATATGTGTGTTTAAATATGACTTGTTTTTTTGTCTTCGCTATATTTAGCTTTCAGAACCTATATAGATGGATCCTTCTGTTTGTTCTTTTTCTATTTTTTTTCCTTAAATTTATCTTGTTAGACTCACTACAAGAAAAACTATGTAAGGCAACGTTTGTTTATAACCTAAAAGTTTCTTGAAGCTTGTAGCGAAATTTCTATTAGGCTGAAGTTGTAAATTGACCAAGTTACTCAAATTCTTACTAGTTACTCAGACTCGCAACCACTCAATATTGGAAATCAGAACAATTTAACGTAAAATACATTTGAAATTCTATAAATTTGATTTTATTCAAAGTATTATTCACTTTAAGAAGCATAGATGCCAACACATAACATGGCCACTTCATATGATTACATTATTTATTGAAATACAAAGGGAAGTATTGTTTTGATATCCAAGTTGCTTTCCCGATCTTGATGCGCCGATAAGTGATGCTATTCTTGTGATTGCTGGCGTGCACCCCGAAAAGTTCTAACGAAGCAGAGTAGTATATAATATAGTTGAAGCCTTCAAGGGTGGCCAAATCCAAAAGCTAGAATTGCAGTTCTCCTTCAGGCCCCTGATGTAGGCAGGATTCGATGGACTGCAGTCGTAACACCTTTTGTGGAAGTGTTCCAAAATTGTGTCAATACTCTCTTTACCCTTTCGTGGTTAATAATTTAAAGCCTTCCCACAATTCATGTAAAAACCTGCATATCCAGAATTCAGAACATCAACTGACTGGCTACCATTTCACAAGAAAAAGAAAAAACTCTCTCTTATTGCATGAATCGTGTTTTAAAATCCTGATCTCTTGAGCTTGTTATTTTCTTATTATCTTATAACTTTCTATGATATGGTAGATCCTAATGGAAAAATCAGAAACTAATACATGCATGTCTAATAGGCCTCGATATGGGTTATGAGTTAATTCACTTGTTTAATTAGAAACGAGGATAGCTCACAACGAACTAACAAGGAGTCTGTATAATATTGGAGGTGAGTAGTTTTATAAGTTTTCCCACTAAAATGCACAAACATGAAACGTTTGAAATGAATATTTTTTTTGTGTGTGCGCGCTTCGAATTATTCAAATGCAAATGTTATATACCATCGATATTCAAATGTTGAAAGTTTGAAATGGTTATTCATATGCTCGGGAAAACTGATTTGATCTTATACGTATCATGTATCACTTGCAATTAGCCTATCTATTAGGGAACAACATGCTAATCGCTTCTATGTTGAGGCGTCTCTTTATCTGATCTTATATGTGAAAATTCACTTTCCAAGTTTCGAAATTAACTAAATATAAAACTTCCTAGCAGCATAAAACTAATAAAAAGTTTGAAAAACTTGTACCATTAAAGTCAGATTGCTGAGGCCCGAATCCTTGCTGCTTTGCTTTGCTCAAGCATTTTTTTGGCACGGGTGGCCTCCTATTTTACAAACACCAATTATACTCATGTCAGAATGTTGACGGTGATGATCTATATAAATCCTTTATTAAGTTAGTAATATTACCCATTGTGTTTGCGGAGGATTTCATCCATGGACCGATGTACGATTAAAAGCTCCAAAGTTCTCTACAACTCCACATCTTCTGCTTCCAACTTCTCCAAAATCCCCCAATACCCTATTTGTTTACCAGTTTATTGAACACATAAACAAGGGTAAGGAGAGTATTGATAGCATTTTGGAGAACTAAGTGAGGTGGCATCTCAAGTGGAAGTTGTGTTTTTTCCCCTGTTCCTGCAGTTTTTGCAAATCCAAACAAACAAAAAATGACTAGCAGTTCGAGAAATGCAAAGAGATTTTCAAATCCAATGTTTTCTTTAAAACGAAGATTTGACATTGAAAATGAACTTGCTCTGGCTCACTTATTAGAGAGGTTGAAGCCTGAAAGGTTCTGTTTGGGATCATTTTTTTCTTGTGTTGGGATGGGAATGCTTGACGATAAATAATAAAGTAAATTTTAATTATTCTTTTTATTAAATTTTCTGTTTATAGAGTTATCGTAAATTCAGATTACAGTATATGAATAAAAGTTCCCAATATATTAAAATTTATTTGTTAGTTGAAAATAAGAATTTATTTTAAATAATTTGCTGAATTAGTTTTCTTAACCAACAATGCTGAATTATGACCGATTACATCCAATCGGTTTTTAAAAGAAATAAAGAAAGGAAAAATAATCTCAGAGTTTTACTTTAGTAATAAATTCAACCCTAAAGTTTTAATTCTTTCAATTTCAACCCTGCACTTCTAATATTTGTATCAGTTAAAGCGATCAGAAATTATTCTTCAAACTCCACTAAAGAAGCACTTTCTCTCGGGGTGCTTCTGTACAACTTTTCTGTTTTCTTTTTGGGTGCTTCTGGTTACACTCCTTCCTATTCTCAATACCCATATCTTTCTCAATATTCCTTAAGGCTATTTGTTTAGTTAAATTACGAAATAAATGGTTGAAAAAAATGGAGAGAGAAAGTCCAAACATATTGTCGGGGTATAAAATTGGGGCGAGTAATTAACAGTTAGAATTGCTTTTTCACCTCAATTTTAGACCTCGGCAACAACTTGGGCAACCTGCGCAGGCGAACAAACATTACCGGCCGGGGGGAAACCGTTCAAAGCCCCTCCGGTGTGTAAATCAGACTAAGACGAGCACAAGAAAAGCAATGTAAAGACAGAGTTGTAGATGCACGTATTTAAGGGTTAAATTGTTGTACCTTAAAAAGATGGAGGAGTGGCCTTTATATAGATGTAGGATAGAAATCCGTGTGAGGATATTTAGGCGAGAACTTCAGCTAACTATGTTTGAGAAGTATATCCCTGAGATACCGGAGTGATAATAGGAGATTACCATGTGGAGAGCAATCCGCAATTGTAGGAGTTGTGATGGAGATAGTTTCCTTATAGAGGTGGAATCCTCACGGAGGCGGATTCTAACTAGACGGATGAGTGACCAAGAAAGAATCTTGAAAAGGCGGAGTTCTTGTGGAGATAGAGCCCTCTTGGAGATAATCTCTAGTCTGGCGACATAGACAAACTCGCCTAAAGGCGAGCTAGAGGAAGGCTTGTACACATCGGTAAGGTAATACGATGGGCAACCAGGACTATGTTAGTGATATGGCGACGTGATCTTTTGGCAAGGTACCTGTCTTAGAATATCGATAGATGGATATTTTTCCCCACATCAGTAGCCCCCCTACTCGAGATGCCGAGGTGAAACACTTGCGATCTCCGAGTAACAGACAAAAATAACAACCTCCTGATGACGTGAGCATGTATTAATGGCGTGTCTTTACAATTAGACATGTGGACAAGGGTATTAAATGTTGAAATGACGTTATGGACAAAATGACAGCGTATTAATAATGCATTCGGCGGGAAGGACGGTGCATTAATGATGTTTTTGGCGAGAAATGAGGTTATGAGCTCAGAATTTGAAACGTCGTGCAATCCTAGACGTTGGAGCGGATGGATCTCAGCCCTTGGTACTTCTTATATATAGGTGGTCCCCCCTCCTCGTTTGTACTTTTTGTTTGCGTTATCGAATTACTGCTCCTGTTCCAATTTTCATCACGCCTTCACTCGTGGTCACCTTCTCGCCCTTAGTTCAGTAAGTGTTCACCTCAGTTTTTATTTGTGCTCTTAGTATATGTCCGATAGAACTGACCTAGAAGACTCAGAAAACTCCCTACCTTCTTAGATATCCGACCACCTAGGTGAAAAATCATACATGATGGATGACGTCAATATGAGTCCTTCCTCGCTCAAGAGAGAGATTTTTCTAGTTCGGAGGGTAGTCCCCTAGGAATCTCCCTCCCCTTATCTAAGGAAGAAAACATCATGACTATAGACGACTTAGATCGCCTCAGGGAGTCCTGTTTCATCCCGCCAAGCGTCCAAATAAGACTTCCTGAGGCAGATGAAATAATTAGCTCTACTTGCCTGGGCGAGGTGGCCTTTTACGAGGCCGCCTTTCACGCTGGTCTGCGCTTCACCATTCATCCCACAATTAGGATGATTTTGCAATTCTATAATATTTTCCCCACCTAGCTCGTTCCCAACGCATGATGAAGCGTCGTTTGTGTGATAGTACTATAGCAAGCTCACAAGTACGCCCTCTCCCTTTCCGAGTTTAGGAATCTGTTCAGCCTGAACAAGAATTCGAAGCCGAATCAAGGATGGTTGTATTTTAAGGCGAGGCCGAAGAAGACCTTGCTCGGAGAATATCCAAGTAATGTCAAGGGATGGAAGAAAAAAATTCTTTGTCTCGGGAGACGGTTGGGAGTTTCCTGAAGGAGCACCTCGAGAGGCTAGGGCTCCAACAGCCCCAAGATTGTGGGAACCCCCAGGTTAATCTCAATTTTTCTTCGCTTTCCTTTAATTCATATATACATATATATTATTTTTACATTATTTTCTTTTTTATTTATTAATCATCTGATATGCTCCTCAGGTAAACGCTGCAATGGACTACTCCGATTGTATGAGGACGAGCTGGAAAATTTTTGGTGAAATGTCGAGCTTGGTCGGGGAAAAAGGATTTATCTCGGTCCACGACCTTCTAGAGTCTAAAACCTTCCGCCGGAGCTTCGGCCTCCTTAAGCCCGTGGCGTCTAGGAATGTTGGCGAGGACCGTCTTGTAGACGATGCTCCCCCCTCCCCAATCGGGCAACGCGGGTGAGTTCTGCCATTCCCGAGATGAACTGTGCCGAGGTGGCCCCTCCTGAGAAAACTCATTAGAGTATATAGGAACAATTAGGAGGATAGATAGGATCCTATCTCGCCTCCTCGATCATAACTTGCTATCTGTCTTGGGGGCAAGAGTCTGACCTACTTTAGGTACTTGGGAGCCAAGTAGCTTGAGCTCAAGCTCAAGCTCGCGCTCCTTAAATCTGAGCTCAAGCTCGAGAGCTATGTCAGAATCATGGCTCCCTTCCAAGCTCAAATCGGATGGTACAGTTTTTATTTTTTAAAATATTCCATTTTTTTTTAAATTTGAAGTCGGTGCTTATTTTGCAAGAATGTCGAAGAGAATCAGCTTTAAGAAGGGCTTCAATCTGGTTTTGGTTTGCCTCGATTCCTCGTTTGGTAATCAAAAACTCGAGGAACTTACCCGAGGAGACACCAAAAATGCACTTGGAAGGATTTAGCATCATTTAGTGCTTTCGCAGGATGACGAATGCCTCCTTTAGGTGGGCGATATGCTTTGCAACCTTAAGGCTTTTGATGAGCATATCATCTATGTACATTTCTATAGTCTTCCTAATCAGCTCTCTAAATATTTTGTTCACCAATCTCTGGTACGTCGCTCTCGCATTTTTCAAACCAAACGGCATAACTTTGTAGCAGTATAGCCCTCTCTCAGTAATAAAAGAAGTTTTCTCCACGTCAGGCAGATGCATCTTGATTTGGTGATATCTGGAGAAGGTGTCCATAAAGTTGAGAAGCTCATGTTTAGAGGTGGCATCAACTATCAAGTTAATCTTTGGCAAAAGAAAACTATCTTTTGGACATGCCTTGTTGAGGTCAGTGAAGTCAACACATACTCTCCACTTTCCTCCTTTTTGGGGGTGACAACAATGTTGGCGAGCCAATCTGGGTAGTGGGACTCTCTAATGACATTGACCTTGATGAGTTTTGCTACCTCTTCTTCTATGACTTTTAATCGTTTTGGGGTGAATTTCCTTCTTTTTTGGCAAACTGAAGGATAATCAGGGTTGGTGAGTAGTCTATGAGTGGCGACCTAAGGATCTATTCTTGGGACGTCGCTATGTGACCATGCAAAGACAGCATAATTCTTTTTCAAAAATTTTACCATAGCACTCCGTAATTCTTCAGCTAACTCTGTCCCAATCATAACATGGCGATCTGGATGGTCCAGATAAATAGAGACTGGAGTAACTTCTTCCAAAGGTTTGGTTTTTTCTGACTCTTTGGGGTCCATAAGGGAATTTTCTTCCATGTCATCTCTCAACGCCTCTATCTCAGTATCGACGATCTGTAATTGCTATTGGATGCTTGGTTTAGGAAGAGATTCAATCTTCATAGCCGTGATGAAGCATTGTCTGGCCACTTTCTGATCGCCCTTAACCTTACCTATCCCAATTGAATTGGAAAATTTCATCTCTATGTGATAGGTTAAGGTGATTGCTTTTATTCCTCCTAGAGTTGGGCGACCTAGGATCACATTGTAGGGCTAATGGCAATCCACCACAATGAAATCCTGCCATCCAGTGGTCTAGTAGGGCTCTGTTCCCAAGGTCACTGGCAGCTTGATCCAGCCAAGGGGGTACGTCGTGTTTCCTCCAAATCCGACCAAAGGAGTGTGAAATGAATGTAACTTATCTAACCCAATTTTCATCTTGTCAAATGCCAAGATGAAAAATATATCAACTGAACTTCCATTGTCAACTAGTATCCTTTGTACGTTGAAATTGGCTATGATGACTGAGATGACCAAGGCATCATCATGAGGGAGATGCAAGCTCCTCAGGTCGTCATTGGTGAAGGTAATAGGCAAGTGAGCTTCAGCTACAAGCGAGGAAAAGTTATAAACTTCTTCATCTGCTCGCCTACTAGCGCTTCTGTCGTGCCTTTTTTGAGATGAGCTTGAACATCCTCTTGATCCAAGACCGCTGTGGATCATTTGTATGTCTCCCGTGGTTGGTCTGTTTTGGTCATATCTCCTTTCTGGTGAACCGGGAGGTGGGCGATCTGAATATACTTCCTCATATACGCCTTCTTTATAAGGTCGACTATCTGTTCTTTTAATTGAAAATAATCTTCAATGTTATGCCCGTGATCTCGGCAGAACTCGCAATATTTGTCCTTGTTCCTTTTTTGAGTATCGGTCTTGACTTTTTCAAGCCACTTGATGAATTCCTCGTGCTTGATCTCCGTGAGCACTTGGGCGATGGGAGCGTTGAGAAGGGGCAATATCAACTCAGGGCGGCGAGGTGGAATACGAGGACGCCTGTCGTTGGTTTGTCGCCTCAAATCTCGGTCTTGCCTCTTGTTCCTCGCGTCATCCCTGTAGTCTGTTCACCTGGTGTTGGTTTCCTTCCTCTTGTCATCCCTTCCTCGCCTTCTTCGTTTAGCTTCGGCTAACTCCTCCGCGGCAATATACTTGTCAGCCTTGCTTTGAAGTCTCTCCATCATGGCCATTACCACCACTTTGTCATTGGGATCTTCTAATTGTAAAACAACGTGGTTGAACCACTTCATATAGTCCTTCAAGCTTTCAGTCTCTTTCTAGTGAACTGTGAAGAGATGAGAGGCATTTTTCTACCGACCCGACAACTCATGAAATTGGCGATAAACAGCCTGCTCAGGTCGTCAAACGAGTCAATGGTTCTTGGAGATAACTTTTTAAATCATGACCTCGCCAAACCCTTTAAGGTAGAGAGAAGGCTTTTACACATTATTTTGGTAAAATATCCCCGGAGCGCCATCAGGCTTTTATATGAATCCAGATGGTCCATAGGATCCGTCTTTCCTTCATAGACCTTGAGCTGAGTAGGCAACTTGAATCTAAAGGAGACTCTGGTCTACATCACCTTTTTTGTGAACGGAGGTTCAGTTTGTTTGATCAAAGCATCCATGGTCACCGGTGCGCTCGCACTTACATAGATGGCATCAATACAAGGGTCGAGGTCCCTGATCTTCTAAGTGGTGGATTTATCTCAGTGTCTGGGCACTCAGTTATTTTGGCGAGGTAATCTTCCTCTTCTTCTGATTTTCTCGCCTTCTACTCTGTGAGTCCTGCTGGTTGATCGGAATTCCGACGAGGAGGAATAGCTTTCTCGTATGGGATGGAGACTTGGTGATCAACGTCGCCGATTTCTATTTGAACGTGCCCGACCTGTACTTGGATGGCTTTGGAATTCATCGTTGCCTAAACGTTGAGAGCGGCGAGATCGTTGAACTTCTAAAATGGGTACTTTAAGAGGGGGTGGGGGTTGTTAGAGCCCTCTTGGAAATAGTCTTTAATCTGGCGACATAGACAACCTCGCCTAAAGGCGAGCTAGAGAAAGGTTTGTACACATTGTCCAAGTGATCCATGGGTGATAATGCGATGGGCGACCAGAATATTAAAAAGTAGATATGAATGAATGTAATTGTGATTATTCATTCAGAATATTACAAGGCCTTTTGTATACAAGTAAACTGCTGAAAATAGAAAATGAAACTAATCCTAGAGATTGACTAAATATACACGTACTTGGATGGTGAAAATAGCAAAATTATTATATGCATTTTTTGGCTTCTCGCAAACTTCGGCCTAATCTATCGTCCAACCAAAACTGTATGAAGCGGACCTCTTCCTTTGCCAAATATAAGGTTAAATTGTTATGGTTAATTACATGAACACTTCCTCAACTATTAATTAGTATCGCTTCACTCTCTCAACCAAAATGCATACAAAAAAGCCCCCTTAAATTTGAAGAAGTCTCTCTTTCATTCCTTTCGTGTAACTTCTTTGTGTGACAGCGGTAGAAATTGATTGAAAAAGTATGCAGGACTTGACCCAAAATTGAACGTGATTTTCCTAGAAGTGAGCTTTCTTTTCTTTATTTCGCCACTCCCAGGAGATTGATTTGGTGGTTGTGACATTTACTCTGGACAAAGTAGGTGAGAAGCCAAACATGATTGTATTGTAGGGTAGCATCTGCTTTTGCTGCAAGTCTACGTGATCATTCGACTTTTTTTTATTATTATTATGAATTGTGTTGTTTGTGATTATGTTATTTAGACATGGAAGAACAATATTGTTGCAACGGTAGCAGTACATACAACTGTGGATTTTTTTTTTTAAACTTAAATGTATTTTCTCAATTTGATATGTGTTCCAATGTAGCTAAAAGAGAGAAGAACCATTCCTGACTTATGGAGTAAACATGAGTGAAGGTAAATGTATGGTAGTTAGGAATAAGTCATCATGGCACCTTTTCCACTCGTTTTTTTATAATTAACGGTACCTATCTTTAACGGAAACGAAGATGTTGTTCAAGTGATCAAATTTTGTAAGAATGTGTTGGTAACAGTTAAATCCTTGTGATATATCTATCTGTCACTAGTTCAAGATTGTGAGAATGTCCTCTTAGGAGTGGAATCATTGTCATTGTGAGAGGGCAACTTCCCATTAGCACCAGCTCGTAAATGGTTAAAAGATTGTTCTCTTCATTTGGAACAAACAATCTAAGCTCGAAGGCTGTGTTTTTTTCTCATACTTTTCTTTATGCACGTCTTTGTGTAATATATCACAGATACATGTTGATGCATGTTTGCTCTTCTTGAAGAAGATGGAAGGTCAGAGAATTTCTTCCATGGCAATAAATGATGTAAGCCATGATTGCCTCCCGTTCTTTCCTATACTTGAATATGTCATATAGATGTGTGGACTAAATGAATTTTGTAGTTGAGTTGTGTGCCGATTGTATTGGTGCCTTGGTGAGCATGCCATTCAAGATGTTTTCATTCTATAAATTTACAGAATAGCCATCCCTTTGTTGATGGAGCAATGCACAATGACTGCTTTGTTCACTTGAGGTATTGCCGTTATCAAACCCACCCCCACCCCCACCCACCCACCCTCTCTCTCGATTCAGCAAATTTCGAAACATATTTTTTATGGTGAATACCTAATCATTCATCATTATCTATTGATTGGCCTTACCCCCTAATTTTGTCCAAAGCTCTTTTATTCGCTCTTGTAGTGCTATGTTTATTTCATTTCTAAGAAGCATGGACACATAGATACGGATAAGTATATATGGACACGGAACATGGTGATTCTAAAAAAAATTAGGATTTTCTTCATATGTTTTTATTTCTAATCTATATGAATACTTTATCAACAAACAACTAAACAAATGGAAATTAACACTAAGTATATAATAATAATAATAATAA
>BRYE01000008.1:11022291-11027291 GCA_030159115.1 Actinidia arguta var. hypoleuca
AAACTCGTTGAATACCGTGGCATACGCAAAAAGAAATGAAGGATACGTAGACGGCTCTTGGTGTGAAGAGAAATTTTGTGTCTGACCAGTGACCTGAAAATGAATTAAATTGGGGCATTGGCTTTCGTGGCCAAGAGGGAACTGCATGGATGTTGTTCCATCAACAACTGTATGAAACGTAAAAGTAAAAGGGCCCTAAGTTTTACCCATTTTAATTTTGCCACAAAGGTTATGGATACATCTATATGGAGTGGATATTTATGCTTATAGAAATTTTAGAGTTACCCTAAGCACTTTCAGCATTATGTTCCTGAATTATGCGATCATCTTTTGTAAATTCCGCATATCTTTCAGATGGTTTAGATTAAAAATCAAGAAATCATTGCAGGGAATTTGTGAATTGTCGCGCCCTGATCACATTAGGGGGAATAGAAAAAGAAAAAGAAAAAAAGCAATGACGAAAATTAGTGTTTAGGTTAAAAAGTTGTTTAATAACCAAACAGAGCTTCAAAAAGTCGCACACCAAAAATAAAAATAAAAACAAAAACTAGGCTATTTTTTGGGAAAAGAGCTCACTACCAAAGGCTAAAGATATAGGCACGTCTTGTTTCAAAAATAAAAAAAATACGCACGATTGTTCAAATTTAAAATAGATTTTCTCTCAATTGACTAGATCAAAATCATGCAATTTTCTAGACAAACTATTCCGTGTCTAGTTTCATACCTCACTTGAATCACTCAAAAAGATTGTATAAAGCTCAAAGGTTAAAATTTGCAGTCGAAGGAAAATATACATATATCTGCAAAACATGTCCAAAATGTAAATAAAGCATCCTCAAGCCATGAATCCTTCTGAAGTTGTGGATTCCATCCGCACCTAAAAATGATAGGGTGAGCACGACAGCGCGTAGGAAATACTATGAAGGGAAATATGCAAGTAACATTTGCAAACGGGCTTTGTATAATAATTACATAATATAAAGCAATTCACTCTAAAACATCATTCCCACATTTTATTAAAAAAAAATTAAAAAATCCACGCATTTATCCAGTTTTTTTCCAAAGTTTCTAATTTCCAAATCACTCGAAATATCATGAACACTAAAATAATAACTTTGTCAAGTTCTAAACCAAATCAAAATCTGCATATAAAATACATAACAACCTACTTTCCAAATCAAGGATTTTCCATTCCCAAATTCCCAGTTTCAAACTTCAATTCCAACTTCCCAACAATACCCACCAAGTTCTCAGTTTCCTAAATCCTTTCCATTTCTTTTCAAATTTTCAATGTCAATCAAAAGGTTCTCAATTAAAACATTTTGTCAAACACTTTAAATGCACTATATCAAACACACTTCAAATAATACAAAGCCTTAAGCTACAATTCACAAGATTATTAACCTTTTTCATGTGAAAACACATAACCACGAAATACAAGTTATAAAAACTTTAAAGCACATCACTTGGTAATACCGTAATACTAATCATGCTTTTCTCAACACGTTATATTATAAACTCAAAATAAAACTAGGTTTTGAAACTTTACTCAAATAAAATACATCTTTGATCAAAATAACCATACACGAGAAAAATAAAGTTGGATGTCTGGGTGGTTAAAATTCAACTGTGGTCCGATTAGATGAAAACTCTTATCGCGTGGTGTTTGTCTTCTTCGGTAGTGTAAGAAATGGAGAGGGGTTTCCTGCAGTGAGGGGGAAAAAAATTCGGCCAAAACGACGTCATTTTGAGCTCCAAGAACTTAAAACGACGTCGTTTTGACTCCCTGCAACCCTGCAGGGAGCCAAAATCCTGCAGTAACCCCTGGTCCGTAAGAAATAAGAATCACTCATCTTGGCCTCCATATTTACAATATATACTCCCTCCCCTTCAACTATTTTACCATTGCTTCTTTCTCCCATCTAGTTATAACATATTACACTTTTACCCCAAAACTAAAGTAAATAGATTTTCAACAATGCCAATGATTTCTCAAAGTTCCCAACTACAGAAATAGGTCTCACAACACTCGGCCAAAGCTCAATTCTGTCAAACAGTCACAAAAGACTGGCCTGCGACCCTGCCATACTAACTCGAATACACATGTATTTACATCTAAATCATATCAAACACGTGTGCTTATGTATAAATATATTTATATTATGCACGTATATCCTCCTATTAATAAAATAATTAAAAATAAACTTCGGTCTCTACATGAACATCCTTCAAAATGAATTAAGGTTCATGATTTTCTGATGAACATCCCATGGGAGAAAAGTAAATGGAATAAAATGATGGCGTTGTGAGACTCGAGATTTTTCCCATTTTCCCTGTTGATATCTTGGTAAATGACACGCACAAACTCACATAACCACACCTGGATCAAACAAGTTCAAACCCACACTCTATGTAGGGGTTTTATATAGCTCCAGTTGATGCATTGTTGGATTAGATGAGAGCACTGAAACAATTCCAATAGGTAGATGGATTTCTAACAGTACAGAAACTCACCCTTGTTAGGGATATCCTATTTATTTATGGAGAGGTACGCAAAAACGCTGCAAAGAAATATAGTAAATGAGGTTTTCCATGTGCTTCAAAGACACGGCAAGGTTTTGGACCTGTCGGTAAGCACAGTTGTTAAATAACGAATATTTCAAAACCCCTTGCTCCTCTCTCTCTCTCTCTCTCTCTCTCTCTCTCAGCTTAGGGGTTCAGAGAGGCCCTTTTGTCATCTTCATAGGTAGCCTCGCTGCTGCTGCTGCTGCTGCTGCTATTGTTGTGATTATTAGCTTTATCATCATTCAGCAATAGCACTATAAGAATCTTTGTTCCAAGTTAGTTCAAATCATTATTTTGAAAGACTTTGTCGTGAACTAATAAGGTTATTAGAGAAAGGATTTCAGTACACCATCTAACAAGTTAATTAAATCAGGGGAAGATGCTAGAATGGGAGAGGTGGTACTAAGCAAAATCAGCGTTTGGAAACTTGAATTAGGTGTTGTTTGTTGACCTAAAGTTTTACTTTTACCAAGTTAGGGTAGAGTGGGCCCACCTGATTTTCCCAATATCAAACGTGCATAAAAAAATGATGTGCGCTTGCTTGTCTTGGGCAGGACACTTGATTGTACTCCTGAAACAAGAAATAGGTTACCGAGTGGTGATACCACGGGAGCGCCCCCGTGGCCTCACAACAACCACATATTTGGTGGGGCCCACTCAGCCACAAATAAATAAATCACAGTGGACCCCACTTAGCTACCAAATGTGTGGCTGTTGTGAGGCCACGGGGGCGCTCCCGTGGTATTACCACGGGCGCGCTCCCGTGTGATCACCACTCATAGGTTACCTCTATTTTCATTAATGAAGAATACTGCACCCCTTTGTTTTCCTCTCTCCATTTAATCGAATGCATGTCTATTTTTCTCTTAGACTACAAGCCATACTTTTTCTTTGAACCTCGGGTGAATCCATGCCATATTTGTTCTTTCAATGAGAGATGCCCATCATGGATGAAAACTACAATGTTAAATACTCGATGCATCTGTTGCAAAATCGTTCTTTGAAATTTTTTTAATACAAGTTCTCTTGTGTATTATGATTAGTTTGCTTATTACAGTCAAAAATTACAGAATTTGTGACGAGAACACTTCAATTCATTGTCTCTATTACTGGCTAGGCATAAATAGCCACTATACAAAGCTATAGATCCTATAGTTTAGGACTGATTGACTAACTATAAGGAAATTATAGCTGTCTAGATACAATCACATATTTACAGGGATTCTAGTAATTCTAGTCTATCTTTACAGCTAGCAGTAGAGACAAATTAGGGCCGTGAATGTTGGAGAACCAACTTGGAGATAATTACTCTTGATTGTCAACACTCCCCCTCAAGTTGGTGTGTAGATGTTGCTCATGCCTAGTTTGTCGAGACAGCTATTAACTGCTTGGTTTGATACTGCCTTGGTCAACACACCAGCAAGCTGGTCTTGAGATTGAACATGAGGAACTTCAATCAATCTTTCTTCCAGTTTCTCCTTGATAAAATGTCTATCAACCTCAACATGTTTAGTTCGATCATGTTGAACAGGATTATGGGCAATATCACACGCTGCCTTGTTATCACAATATAACTTCATAGGGCTGACTTGCTTAATATGTAAATCTTGCATCAGATTTTCTAATCCACAGCAATTCGCATATTGCCTTAGCCATTCTTCTGTATTCGGCTTCAGCACTGGATCTAGCAACTACCTCCTGTTTTTTACTTCGCCAAGTAACCAAATTTCCTCCTACAAACATGAAATAGCCAGATGTAGAACGTCTATCTTGAATTGACCCAGCCCAATCAGCATCTGTATAGCCATTAATATCCAAACTGTCTCCTTTTGTGAATAAAATTCCTTTCCCTGGAGATGACTTCAAGTAGCGTAAGATGCGGATGACAGCATTCATATGTTCTTCGCTTGGGGAGTGCATGAATTGACTAACCACACTCAGTGCATAAGCTAAATCAGGCCGAGTATGTGCAAGATACATTAATCTTCCAACCAGTCTCTGATAGCGTTCCTTGTTAGCAGGAACTTGATTTGAATGCACACATAATTTCAGTTTTTCTTCCATAGGAGTGCTAGCTGGACTACATGCTGTCATACCAGTTTCATTTAGTAAGTCTAAGGCATATATTCTTTGTGATAGAAAAATACCTTTCTTCGATCTCGACACTTCAATTCTGAGGAAATACTTCAATTCACCGAGGTCCTTCATCTCAAACTCACGGGCAAGACGCTCCTCTAGTGTTTTCCTTTCTTCAGGATCATTTTCAGTCACTATCATATCATCAACGTACACTATAAGAGCTGTGATTTGTTCTTCATTATGCTTCAAGAATAGAGTGTGATCTGAGTTACTTTGCTTGTAACCAATAGACTTCATAAAACTTGTGAACCTTCCAAACCATGCTTTAGGAGACTGCTTTAAACCATATAGGGATT
>BRYE01000008.1:11032291-11037291 GCA_030159115.1 Actinidia arguta var. hypoleuca
ACCACTACTACCAATGTCGCCACTGCACCCTCCGCCTCCACCACCACCATCCCTGCATCTACCAATACCACCACCACCGCTGCCACCCTTTACCTCCTCCACCACACTACCACCACCCATCTACCACCATGTCCACCACCCTCCACTGCTACAACCACCATCCATCTTCACTACTATCCCTTTACTACCAATACCTCCCCCTCCCCCTCCCCCTCTACCTCTACCACATCATCCGCTCAATCACCACAATAATCATCATCTCTTTGCTACTACCACAATCACCATCATGATTACATTAGCGTCGCTACCACATCTCTACTACCAAATTACCACCAAGTAAGCCACTACAACTTTTTTTATAAATTGAAAGAGAAAATTAGGAAAAAATAGATTTTTTTAAACATATAAATTAGATTTAGCTTGATGAATGTTTCAATCCAGTTCAATTCAGCACTTATATTTTTACCAAATAACTTTTTAACTTAAAACATTTAACATTCCGTTTTCAGTACTTATTTTTTAGTTTTTTAGTATTTAGTTTTATCAAGCTACACCTAAATCTCTCACCGCTAAGGCACTAACATGTTTTAACCAAAAGTTATGGATTTTTTTTTTGTCTTCTCCTTGGAAAGAGGGACTTGACTCCTCCATTTGTTGATGATGGGCTCATTGAGGTTGTTGGTTTTAGAAATGCTTGGCATGGACCAGTGTTCTAAAAAGCGGCCTAGGCGTTAGGCCCCCCCGGCCGCCCGCTTACTACCTAGTGCTTTTTAGAGACCTACTCTCTAATTTTTATGTATTTTAGATACCTAAATTGTCATTTCTATCTTTCTCTTAGTATTATTTAACATTAAACAGTTGAACTCTACTATTTTGATGTCATTTCTATGTTAGAATTTGATATTTGGTCATTTATTATTATTTTTAGTAAATACTAATTTTCTAAATAAATAAATAAATAAATTACCTAGGCCTCTTTGGCCGCCTGTTTACTGCCTAACTCTTTTTAGAATACTGACATGGACTCCTTATGCTTGCTCCAAGAGAACATGGAACTCGCCTTGCACAGGTGGGCATTTTGTAAGCTTTGTGATAAACTGGTTTAGAGAACTGATTAATGATTCAAAAACCTTGTGATCCTATTGATGCTAGGATATTATATTAGCATTCACTTCCAATAGATGAAAGTCATATAATACTAGGAATCTTCTGATAAGAAGGTTTGTATTGTTATCCCTACAGAACCTAAAAACTGTATCCATAATAACACGAATTCAAAATTTGAGTTGAGAATCGTTCCGTGATGCTAAAATCGACATTTTATGTCTACCTTATGAAGAACTAAATCTGAAGGTCCTATTTGTCAAAATTCTTCGATCTGGAACAGGAAACAATTACTTTATCATTCATATTTATATTTGAACTCTCATAATTAAAGACAGTAAATGTGCATTCTTGCCCCCAATGTTAAGTTTTTATTTAGCTATGGCTCTATGTACTTGGTTGGATATGGATGTCTTTGAGTATGACCCACTCTTCTTCCTGAGCATTTTCTTTTGCTTGTCTTAGCATTGTGGGTGTCTTGCTGGAACTTTGTAGCATTAATGTACTCAACCTATAGTTCTAGATGCCTTTTGTTGGAGACCAATGATCTAGTAATGACCTGAGGTTTCTATGAATGTTTTCCTCCCCATTGTGTGGTTTCAACTAGGGTTCCTTTGCTCTACCCCCTCGATTGGTTTATGTCATCATCCGTGATGGACATGATAAAGAAGGAGATAGATCTTCTAATTAATTTTCTCATGTTCATCACAAGTGATGACATGGACCAATGATTGGGGGACTGCTTTGAGTCAGCTTCATGTTCTTGAAGGTGTGAAATACATGTTTTGTCAAGATTAAATCAAGCTGTAACTAGGGTTATACTCAAGATTCCATAGGACCAAGTGAGTAGGAGATGGCAAGTCTATGACTAGGAAAAGGTGAAGATTAAGCTTTCTCTGCCTATTCCTTGTGTAGTATTAGGGCTAGATTGTCTCACTGTGCCCTAAATATATGCATGTCTATAGGTTAGATAAGTTGCTTTCCAAAGTTTTGTTAGATTTTGGAAGAGCAAGCCATTACGCTCACTTTTAAGTCAACACTTTAAATAGCAAAATGGGTTATATTGTTTCGGAGTCGACTTAAAATTAAATTTCCCCGTTACACTTTCTTTAGATGGCTGCCATTTTCTTGAGTGACATTCAAAACAAATTTCTATGATATGTGAACAGTACTTGTAAGAAGATATTTCCACTGATTAATTTATTAACTTTCGACAAAATACAGGATTCATATCTTGTGTACTAGTAAATAAGACTTTGTTGTCCTTGTTGTTGTGCAAATAATTGCTGCCTCCCCCTCTCTCTCTCTCTCTCTCTCTCTCTCTTGTTTGTCTTTCTCTAAACATCATTTGCCTTTGTGCATGTAGGTAAACGGCATCCATTTCTTGTTTCACAAGGGTGAAGCTGACCACACGTACATGAGAATTGACGGGGAACTATGGAAGTAATCTCTCCCTCTAAATGATGACGCTATTATTGTTGAAATCTCCCACTTAGGCCAAGTAAGTATGCTTGCCACCCCCACCGTCGGTCCAATAGCATCAATAACCCTTATTCCCCATACCTTCCCGATGATGACAACATGGACAGAGCCAGAAATTTTATCTAGGAGGGGCCAAGGTACAGGGGGCGGTGCCACATACAAGCTGATGGGGGTCAGTATCAACCTTTAGAAAATATTTTTAAAAAATAGTGTTATATATATATTTTAAAATAAGTTGAACCCATAAAATAAATATATTCTGCCCCCATTAACCCACGCCACTTTGCATGACACCATTAACAAAAATTTATGAAACTGTCACTGCCAAGATAGGTGTTTCAAAATAAATTAAGTTAGCTTTTAATACATCACTATTCAAGGATAATTTGTCACATAATTCATTATTAAAAAAAAAATAAGGAAATACTAATTAATTTATGTAGTCATTTTGGAATACTATAGCCATAGGAATCTTAGTATATAACTGATCAATAGATTTTCATTATATGGCAATTTATTGGATGGTATAATTTAAATATCTTTAATACTTTTTAATAAAGATCAAACTGAAATCAAATCAATTGGATTGGATTGGTGCAATTTTATAATAAGTGATATAGTTAGGCCTCTCTAATATACATTGGAGTAAAACACATAAACTCTAGGGCCATACGAAGAATTCTTGAAAAACTTAGGGGGGTCATTATTTATCTATTATACAATATTCACATAAGCTACTAATAGAATTCCTATAAATATGAGGGGGGCCATGACCCCCTTTGGCCAAAAGGTAGTTCTGTCTCTGAATGACAGTAACAACGAAGAAGAAGACGAAACCTGGGAGGAGTGGAGGAAGGTTGGGGCTGCGAGACTTTTCATTTACCCGATGGGATTGACCTAGCTCGTCTCAGTTAGCCTTTTCAACTATTTTGTTGCATTTGCTTCAACACAGTGCCTCAACTTTTACTGACAAATTATATAGTGTTGCTTTGGTGGAGAATTCCGGCTATAACTGACATGACACTCAAATGACTACTCATGTTCCACCCTCCAAGATTATATTTGCTTACACATGAATCTAACATCCACTGGAAGAGCTAGAAATTAATTTGGAGAGGCAATTATTATTTATTATAATGTACCCAAAAAACAAAACATTAAAGTACTGCGACTTCATATACAATTGATATATACTTGTGTATATGTTGTTTATGTTGAAACCTGCATGCATAGCATAGCTAATTTGCTCAATAGTGGGGATCTTGTTGGAAAAAGTAAAGAGATTAAAAAGATTTAGGGGTGGATTATATTATGATAAAAAAAACTTGGGGGCTTTATGAACTTCTAGAGGGGGCAAAGTGTAAAACATTGGGAACTATTTGTAACCACCAATGCTAACATCAATTTTATTTGCTAAACCCTAGAGTTGGCTTGGAGTTCTAGGACTGGATTTGGATGTTTGCTCCTTTCTAAAATGTCAAGTTTGAAATTGAGTTGGACCTATCCATACGAGAAAAGAAAAAAAGATTAAAAAATTTAGGGGTGAATTATTTGTTGATTAAAAAATACACATGGGGCTAATGAACTTCTAAAAGGGGCAAAGTGTAAACATTGGGCAGCATTTGGAATCACCACTGCTAACACCAATTTCATTTGCTAACGCCTAGTTGGGCTAGAAGTCTAATCCTGGATTTAGAAGTCTAATTCCTTCTAAAATTTTAAGTTCGAAATCTCCTAGTTGTTAGAAATTTTCAAAATATTAAGGGTGTTAGTTTTGAATTTTTTTTAAAAAATCATTATTTCTTTAGAATGCTATTTTTGTACGTGGGTTTTGTCTTACATTGGTTAGATATGAAAAAGTTATCTTCTTTATAAATGTAAAGATGTTTAAAGTATTAAATATATTTGGATCTAAAGGGGCTATGCTATGGTGCTCCGCACCATAAATTGGCAAAGCTGGTGTTTCACACAATGAATCCGGACCCGCACTCGCGCCATGTGTGCGCGTGCGTGGCAGTGGGCAGTGTGATTGTAATGTGGTGCTTTGATGGCACACTTTGCACTTTGCACGAGGTGCCTTGTAGGCGCCTTTTCTTATTGCAACTTGGTGACAAATGGTAGTGACATGGTGCTTGTATGGCAGTCGAATCAGATAACTGTTGGTGAAGACGTGGTGCACGCGTGTACCAAATGATGCAATGGTTCGAAGGGTTGTGGTCTCAGCCATCGATCGTAATAGCGTGATATAACGGATATAATTTAATCCGAAAGGTTGTGACTATTCAGATTGATCTAACGGTCACAACTCTACGCGAAAAAGGTTGTGATTGAAGGGGGGTGATAGCGTATAAATAGACCACCTATTAGAATATTTTTTACATCAGAAAATCAAAAACATTTTAGAGAATAAATAC
>BRYE01000008.1:11047291-11049791 GCA_030159115.1 Actinidia arguta var. hypoleuca
CATATTTTAATGAGATAGAGAAATGATAGGAATTAGTGTTGGAGAAGAAAATAGAAAATGGACCTCTAAACTTAAAAGAGTCCCTATTTCATTAAATTATGGGGAAGAAGTGGGGAATGTTATTGGAGATGCTTGAGAGAGAGCAGATGACAGAGAAGCTTCTGTTGCCAAAGAGAAGGAAGAGAGAGGGGGGATAGTATTTTTTAATTGCATGAAGTGAATAGTGGCTTCTCACATTCCCAAGGCTCAACTAGAGAGGCTGTTGAAGCAACATTTTTGTGTTTTGGCTTCATATTCTAGTGTAAAAATAGAGTTACGGAGGCTGGTGGAGATGCGCTTCTAACGTAATAAATTAAATTGTCTCAACTATTTATTCACTTTTAATTGTAAAGTAAGTTTGTTTTATTATCTCAAAAAATGAAAATTGAAAAAATAACGTTTGTACATGTTAAATTATGCTACTCTATTGTTCTTCTTCCCCTTTCTCTTCTTTTAATTCTCCGAAAAGTCTTAAGTATACACCGTGTACAATGAAAATATTACTATTAATTGTGATGAATATTACGGGATATATATGTTAAAAATAATTTATTGTGTGTTATTTTGGTAAATGTTACGACATTTTATAGTAAAAAAAAAGTTATTTTTTTTATTAAATCGATTGTGGTGATATTTACACACTTTAAAAAATATGGATAATTTTTGAAAGTGTGTATGGTAACGTTCCCTAAATTTTCTTTTTTTTTTTCTTCTTTTGTTGTTTTCCTCTTGCAGTAACTACTAAATCTCATCATGCCTTGGTTTCCTAAAAAGCAAATGTTGAGCATTGTATTGTCTACATTGATAATTTTGGGTTGATGGTACAAGTATTGTCTAATAAATCTCTTTGCTAATTCTAGTTTTTTTATTTTGTTATGACCCACTATGTTTCATGAACTTCATGTTACGATTTATTATCTAATTTGTCTGCAAATTTTTTTTTAAAAAAATTGAACATGATTTATATATTTTTAGAATTCTTTCATCCAGAAAATCAAAAAAATATAAAATTTTGATCAAAAGTTCACTAAATACCAAAAAAACTCGATAATCAAAACAGTTAAAAAATCTCAAAAAAAAAGAAGACAAACTGGACTTAGTATCCATGAATAATCTAATATTGTGATCAAATTGACTTGTTTTATTGTCTTTATTCTTAAAATTCTTACCAAGTTGAAATGAATATACCATATGGTGTAGATAGGGTATGGTTGCATTGTAGAACAAAGTATAATTCAAACGGATTTGAAATGTGGTTGAAATGCAATCAATCAATCAATCAATAAACAAACAAACAAGAAGACATATTACGACTCCGTTTGATAATATTTAAAAATTAAAAAATAATTTTAATTTGTTATTAGAAAATCCATATAATCAAAGTCCGTTTTAGCCAATTTTTTTGGATCGAATTTGGACCGGATTCATATTTTTCGGATCGAATTCGGATATCCACTTTTGAACCCGATACAAGAAAAATTTATAAATTCTTTTCATTTAAAAAATGCCATACTTCTTTGAGTTGGTTTTTTTAAAAGGAAAAAAAACGGATCGGATTGATTATTTATTTAAAATGGATTCGGAATCGGAATCGGAATCGTATTAAACTAAATAGATTTATCAAATATGGATTCGAATTGGATTTGAATTTGTTTGTAATCGGATCGAATTCGAATTTTTACAAATTTGATTCGAATCCAATCCATTGATAGCCTAACTAGACTAATAGTCCAATGATTTCTAATCCCCTATTCCCATCCCACCAAACAAACATGCCATATTGCCTTAATCAAATTTCAGGCTAACCCCGTATCGTTGTACTAGTGTCTTATTTATTACTACGCCGAGCCAAACAATAGGCATACCCGCACTAGATCAATTCTAGATTACCATAATCCGGTTCCATATTATGCAAGTCAAGTTATACAGACCGCCCCTACGATTCTTAACAAATATAAAGACCTCCCGTGTAGTTTCTTAAAATATGATTAATAATTTAACTTTTTGAAACTAGTATCAAGATTTCCTACTCCTACTAACTTTGTATAAAACGATGTCAAATACGTCAATATAATGATAAAAATACCCTTAAATTAAACCCACAATCTACAACCTCAATCTTATCCTATTTCTAGTTTATCACACCGGCATTAAAAGATGTTATTCGAACCTATCCATGTAACTAAAAAAATCCAAAGTATCAACCATTTTGTCGCAAGCAAACACTCGCATTTGTTCCTCTATCCCGACCACAATTCATCAACACACTAGCTCCACCCGTCTATTCCGACCACTCTTTTCCTTTGATCACCCTCCAACATCCATCGACATACCGCCGTCCCCCACTTTGCCAACCCAACCCAACCACAACCCCTCTCCCTCATTCCCTTCCCCATTGCCACCATCATCACCCACAAAAAGTGTGGAATTAAAATTGGATAACCAAACATGCTATTTACAA
>BRYE01000008.1:11087291-11089791 GCA_030159115.1 Actinidia arguta var. hypoleuca
TTACCAAATAAAATGCTGACGTTGGCGTGATGTTGACGTGGCAGTGACTCAGCACTGACGCGACGCTAACGTGGCAGGGTTCGATGTTGGCATGCCAGTGATTCAGCACTAATGTGGCGGCTCGATAATGCTAACGTGGAGATGGCGTGGTAGTGCGTGGCAGCGCGTGGCTTTGCACGTGGCGCTAACATGGCTACTGTAACACGTGGGCGCGTGTCGCGCATGGGGCACACTCGTCTTCTCCCTTGTTGGCGCGTGGGGCGCATGTTGCGTGTGGATCTGACGCGCCGGGTTGTGGTGGCGCGTGAGGGTGTGTGGATGTGCGTGGATCTGACGCGCCGGATTATGGTGGCACGTGAGGGCACGTGGATGGTCGGTTTTTGATTGTTTTTGGTGTTTTGTGCTCGTCTAGTCGATTCGGACACAATGGTGCTATAAAAATATGATTTGGAATAAAATTGAACGAAACCCGAGACTGTGTTTGGTGGTGATCGGCGAGGTTGGTCTTCGCCGATGAATGCCGGAACGGTGCCGGTGGTTGGCGGGTTGGTCTTCGCCGATGAGTGCCGGAACGGTGCCAATGATTAGCGGAAGGAAAAGTTAGGCCACTGGACGTGGCTCTAATACCATGTTAGAAATTATAGAGAGAGAGAGAAAGTGAGAGAATGAATTCTGTATATTGTATTGAGTTGAATGAATCATATACACATGTCCTCTTTATATAGAGGAATATCAGAAAGGTATTGTTTACATAAAGGAAATAATAATAACGTAAATGACCTAACGTATCAATCAGAATATATTCTGAGTATCAATTAGGGAGATATTTACCATATATTCTGAATATATTCTGATACAGAATATATTCTGAATATATGGTAAATGTAACAATATAGTAAATATAATCTAACAA
The DNA here is from genome assembly GCA_030159115.1 of Actinidia arguta var. hypoleuca. Classification (NCBI taxonomy): domain Eukaryota; kingdom Viridiplantae; phylum Streptophyta; class Magnoliopsida; order Ericales; family Actinidiaceae; genus Actinidia; species Actinidia arguta. The sequence goes on from BRYE01000008.1 coordinate 11,088,205, forward strand.
CATCGATTTGTTTCACGTCAACGTGTAGTTAAAATGTTATCCCTTCTTGCTTAAAATGATTGGTTATCGAAAAGTTTCAACTTCAACTTAGAAACCATCCGAGCTTTGAAAGGACTCAAACTCTTCCAATATAACCTCCCAAATACAATCTTTCCAGGTACTCTATTATGGATGTTGGTACTTTATTATTTTGTTTGCATTCCATAAATCATAAAAGCTATTGGCTGTGTTAGATAAGCATTTTTTAAGTAACATAGAACGACATGCATTTAAATTAGCATTTCCAAGTGGAATCATTAGAAATTGAATGTAAATGCCAAAACAACTTGATTCCAAAATACGGATAAAAATTAAAAGCAAAACGACGCAAAGGAATCAAAATCAACACTCAACCCAAATGGTCCACGGCCAAAGCCCAACCACCCTCGATAGTAATTTGAACAATAGTAAAGAGGCACAAAGAAAGAGGAGCATGATGATTCAAGCAAAGCGTCAGTCTAAACGACTAGCTTCTCCTTTGGAGTCTACTAAGCTTGGTCACAAACGCAACAATATGACAAGTACAATGGGACAATTGGGTAGCACAGGTGATAATTCAAAACATTAGCAAAACTAATATGGACATTAAGTATTTTAGAACATACTATATATCGAATCATCACTACTCTTAGGGAGCATAGGGTCCCACTCGTTGTTTTTGGGAAGAGTAAATGATGCAAAGCTTATTGGATACATGTACATAGAGGGATTGGATTGTTTAATCGTAAATGATAATTTAATGGACTTTTGGGCGTTGGATTTTTGGGTTGGACTTACCCATATTTGATGGAAAACAGCCTGCGGATCAATGCTTGCCATTTCTTCATGGCTAATTAGGGATTTTGGCAAGGTTCTCTCGTTTGGGACTTCAAAAGAGAAAAAAATCCATTTTTGAAAAAAATTGACGGGCCAATATCAATTTGATTTCAATTTGGGTGTGGGTTCAAGGAGGATGTTTCTTTTCTTTCTAGTTTTCACATTTGAACTTAACTCAAATCATTTAATTTTTTCCATTTTTGATAATTTTCATAATTTTTTATTTTAGAGTTAAATAGCAAGAAATTTCTTTTTCTATGTTATTTCCCATTAGAATTAAGGTTTCTTTCAACTATTTAAATGCATGTAAGGTTAATCAGTTTTTGAGTTGATTAACTTTCTTCATTCTATACCGCTGCTCTAGACAAGAAAACTACACGACAGACCGTCTTCTTAGTCTTTAAAATGAATCCGCGTGTATAGTAGAGAGAAAATATTTTCTGCATATTAAAGACCAGCTAAAGTGGAATTTCCGTACAAATCAATAGATACATACATACATACATACATACATACATACATGTTGGTTAAGTGACAACAGAAGGCTATGCTTTTGTCAATATATCTTTCATTTGATTTCATAAGTTGTTTTCATTTGTTTAATATCTCAAATGACGTTGTAATCCTTTCTTATTTTGTGGAGCTGGGACTTGTGAAATATCCAAATGTGATCTTTATTTTAGAATGAGATGTTTTGTAATTTTCTATCGCCTTAACAAGAAATTAAGGCAC
>BRYE01000008.1:11099791-11102291 GCA_030159115.1 Actinidia arguta var. hypoleuca
CTTCCACTATTAACTCCAACCATCACCGCCTATCTCAACTTCCACATTTTATTGACATAATTCATGTCTTATTACAACTCTCTTCACTTCTACAACTATTGTAGTAGTGTAAGGTTTCATTACAATTGAAGGTAGGATTTAAGTGAAATAGTAAAGGTGGTGGTGATTGTGGGTTTAATGGAGATGGAAGTGAGATTCAAGTAGAGTGATGGAGACTATAATATTTTTTATTTGGAGAGACAAGCAAAGGTAAAGTAAGGAAAGAATGAGTATTTAGTTAAATATGTTTTCTTAAAATTAAAAATTGAACTAAATTGTTGCTTAATATAATAAATTAAGGAATGCAATATAATTTTAGAGAGTAATAACGTGATTCTAATAGAATCCAGGGGTGTAAGTGAAATATACCCAAGAAAAATGTAACATGGGGATTTAATCAATGTCTCATCAAAAGTATGGGATTTAAACCCTTTTCATAATATAAATCACGCCAAAACGAAAGCGTCAATCTACAATCGTAACAAACGCGTCGGCGAAGCACGAGACTGAGAGGGGTTTTGGTATTGATAAATTTATTTTAAAATATAAGTTTAAAAGTTTTAAATTTGAATTTTTAAGAATTAATTATTTTTTACTTTATTAAAATTATTTTTAACCTATAAACAAAATCAGAAATAGTGTCAAATACTATACTACAACTTTTAAGGTAAAAAAAATAAATTATAATTTAAAAGTTATGTCAAACATGTACTTAAGTTCCGTTTGATAATACTTAAAAATTACGCTTTTTTTAAGCTTGCTATCAAAAAAAAATTAAGATTTTTTGATTTTTTTTTATTTTTCTGACTTTGTTTTAACTTAAAATAATTAAAAAAATAAAAATAAAAAATAAAAAAATAAATTTTTTTAATTTTTTTATTTTTAAATTTAAAAAAAAGTCAACTAAAAAATTGGTACCAACTGAGCCTTAGACCAAGCGATTAGCAAGCTTCATCAACCCCCCTCCCCTCGTTGTAAATTTGCAGTTCTCACACGTCTCAAGGAAGAAAAACCGTCGTTGGCATCACAAAGGAGAACGTATTGATTGAAAATTAATAAAATAAAAAACTATCAAATTTAAATTTAAATTCAAATTCATTTCAGGGAGGTATTTTTTTGCTGGAGGCAACTTATTTGAAGTTGATTTTTTAGATTGCAATGTGTAATTTAAGTATTTTAAATTCTATTTTTGATCTATTTTGATGATGCAATCCCATTTATATTGTAGATCTCATCAAGAAGTTTAATACTGTAAAAAATCACATTAATCGAATACAAATCGATAGTCGATAGATATAATTCTATAACTTATTATTGAGTATAACACACGTAATTATATCAATTTATCTTGATATAAATTAATACGACTATTTATTGGTATCCAATCAATATAATTTTTTATATTATTATATACTTCTCGATAAGATTTATTATATAAACATCTGAATTATCAAATTGTCAATAAAGGCGTGGCCAACAATCTCTACAAGAACTCTTCCACATTCTTCAACGTACTACTTTCCAATTCTTTTACAATTTTTTCATCAAGTCCGCTTTACGTCCCAAGACTCGCAAAACTAACGAACAAGTTCAATCCCCTTGTTTACAAGGGATGGTTCGACTTTATTGGACATTAAAATGTACTCAAACCCTCGATCAAGTCTAAGATTTAGTGATTTAATTAGAGATTTACCGTTTTATTTGTGTCAAATCATATAGGATTGCACCTATTATTCTATTGAAATTAACAAAATCGATATTTGTGCATTTTTTTATTATTTTTTATGGAACATGACCTTGCGTGTACAATAGAAAAGAGAGAAAATTCATATTTTTATTGAGTATGTTTTAAAAAGAGTTACTAAAAAAATGTCAGAAAAGTCAAATATCTACCCCCCTTACCATGTAAAATGGGTTTTTTTTAAGGGATCACGAGCACAAGAAAATTATACACTTCATGTTTATTATTCAGAAATTGAGATTTAGAATGACGCTGGACAACTATTTTTTACAACAAATTACACCATTCAAGTTTATTGTACTAGCAATTCATTTATTTTCAATCTTACTCATTACTATCTATGATAAGACTGACGAATCGTTCGTGTTGGAATGCACGAAGGGTCAAGTGTTTTGGCAATTCATTTATTTTCAGACCGAATGACCAATTCATTTAATTATTTTTCTCACTCTAAAAGTAGTATTTTTATTTATTATCAAATCGACCCATCTACTTTCTATTATTTGATTGACTAATCCTTTATATTGGAATGGGTAAAGATTTAAATGTTTTGACAATTGCTTATGAAGGTATGAATCGAGAAAATCCTGATGAATCAGAGCTTTAAATTTTTATTCATCCAAAGCCGTAACAATATATCAGGATTTTCAACGATAAGCGCAATGGTTGGTGTATACGTTGCTCCTTACAAGGATTTAAGGCATGGTCACGCATGACACG
>BRYE01000008.1:11112291-11117291 GCA_030159115.1 Actinidia arguta var. hypoleuca
GAACAATACAGAATTTTAAAAAATAAGAAAAATATTTTATTAAACCAAATAAGAAAATATTATAATAATTGAATTGAAAGAAATACAAAATAAATAAATAAGATAAATAGAATTTGCAAATCGAGCTGAGTCTCATTTTTCACACTATCTCCTTAAAGCTGATTCGTCCTTCACTGGTGCATTGAGTAAGTGGACATTGCCTCTCAAGATAAAACATAAAATTCTGGATAGTGTTAGCACCACACTAACTAGCCCGTTGAACTCATACTGTTTTTGATCTTTCTTTATTGAGAAGACAAAAAACTAAAAAGAAAAGCTCTCTCAGAGTAGTGTGTGCTCTCAGATATTGTTTCTTGTTATGTGATTGAAGAGAATGACTTTATATAAGAGTGAGGACCCTTATCATTCATTGTAAAAAATTAATGACCATAATGTGGTGATAATGACTGCCATTATTCTTTTGTAACTACTGTCATTAATCTCATCATAATGTGGTGATAATGGCTGTCATTATTCTTTTGTAACTACAACTATTAACCTCACCATAATGGACAATGTTATTCAAAATTTAAAATTTTTTCAACAATCTCCCACATGAATGATATTGGCCGGAATACGCTCACTAGGTTTAGAAAGATCAACGGATACTCTCTTGTGACAAGAAAGGTAGCTTTCGACCTTGAATCTTCTTTTGTGAAAACCTATTTGGTCTACTAGTTAAACAGTGAACGCGATGTCTTGAACTGTTCTGCCGTTTGTGTGAACCAAGACAATAGGCATCACACAGATTTCTCTAACACTATATTAATTCTCATGATTGTGTTCATTTTGTCCTTAGACACCTCCTTATTTTATGAGTATTTAAAGAATTCAGCCTTAAATAGGTGACATCTCATCACGAGTATTCTCCTATACTTGGCTTGAGTTTTCAAGACATAAGAGTTATTAAAAGCAAAGCTTATCATTCTTACACTACAAACAACACTAATTGTATCATAGGAATGGGTAAGAGATAATATCTCTTCAATGCTCTTTTTAATTTCACCATAATTTAGCTATCCCTTTAAACCTAGATCTTGGGAGATCCAGTCAATTAGGCAAGGTATCCATTATGACTACTATTTTGGCATGGGCTTTATCCCATCCCCCTTGATGATTTGTAAACCTACTCTCTTATTAACCCTTTGATTAGTGGATCCGCGATATTATCTTTAGACTTCACATAATCTATTGTGATAACTCCATTCATGAGCAATTACTTCACGGTATTATGTCTATGACGAATATGTCTAAACTTACATTTATACATCTTACTTTGTGCCCTTCCAATTGCTAATTGGCTATCGCAATGTATACATATTGGAGGCACAAGTTTTAGCCAATTTGGAATATCTTCTAAGAAATTGCGAAATCATACTACTTCTTCTCTTGCTTTATCCAAGGCAATAAACTCAGCTTTTATTATGGATCTAGCAATACACGTTTGTTTAGAATATTTTCATGACACTGCAACACTACCAATAGTAAATATATATACCCTTGTGGATTTTGAATCTTTACTATCTGATATCCAATTTGCATCACAATATTCTTCCAACACAGCAGGATAATTAGTGTAATGCAATCTATAATCATTTGTGTATCGTAGATACCTAGCTTTTTAGTGATTCTCCCCAAGATTACTTATAAATCTATTTAGTTTGCTAACTGAGTATGCAATGTCAGGCCTCGTGTAGTTCATTAAATACATTAAACTATCAATTATCTAAAAATACTGCAACTGAGATACATCTTCTTTAATATTCTTGCTTAGATGTAGATTGATTGACATCCACAGATATTTTTGTTGCATCGTTATCATTCTTGTCAAACTTATCTAGAATTTTCTCAATGTAGTGAGATTGTAACAATATTAGTCCTCCAGATGTTATAGTGATCTTAATCCGTAGTGTAACATCTGCAACACCCATGTCTTTCATATCAAACTTAAAGGTCAGCATCTTCTTTGTAGCCTTGATCATATTGTCACTACTGTAACACCCCAAATCCGTTAAATTCGTTAAATGCATAAACCATGATTCGTACGTCGATTAATGAGGTTAAGTATTAAGTTAGAAGACTTAAATCTAAGTTAGAAGAATCCTTAAAACAAAAATTTTATTTCTGCCCAGTTTTGTTCTCAGGGTTCGAACGCTAGGAAAGACATTCGAACGCTAAACCCAAAATCCTTCTTACAGTTCGAACGTTAAATAGAGTGTTCGAACTCTACCGCCTGTGGCAGATTTTATACTCTCAATATCTCCAACTCACGTTTTCTTCTTAGAGTTCGAACGCTAAAGAGGGCATTCGAACGCCAACAGTATGAAATAAAAAATAAAAAGAGAACACCAGATTAAAAATAGGCGAGCCACATGGAATTATTTCCCATGTGTCTCAGCAAATATACCTACACACACAATTTTGGAGAGAGAGAAAGAGAAGAGAGAAATGAAGAAGGAGAAGGAAAGAAAGAAGGGGAATTTTAGAAGCCCAACTATTTGCTATTGGAAGAGAGGTAATCACTTTAAATGGTATAAATATATGTGTATGTATGTTAGAATTTTGGTTTTGGTTTAAAACTAGATCTACCATGTTAAGGTTAAAATGAAGGCTTAATTTTGAAATATTGTAGTACTAGTAGGTCACTCATAGTATTCTCTAAGTATTGAAAAGATTGGATTAGATTTGGATTATGTTTTGGCAAAATTTTCAAAACCAGTTACTGTTCCTGTTGCCATACGCAACCAGAGTTCGAACACCCATGAACAGAGTTCGAACGGTTTAGACTTTTAATCTTAACGTTCGAACACCACTTTTAGAACACTTTATAACATTCGGACAGTAGTTACTTTTAGCCTTAGAGTTCGAACGCCAAGCCCAATGTTCGAACGCACAAAGAAGGGAAACTTAATCATTTAGTCATATTGTTCGAATGCCTCTGTGCAGCGTTCGAATGGACAAATAATAAAAACTAGACATTTTGCCTTAGCATTCGAACACCTCTGTGCAGCGTTCGAACGGACAGAGAGTGATAACCCAACATTTAGCTTGAGCGTTCGAACGCCAAAATTAGAGTTCGAACGCCAAGACCAATTTCAGACAGCTATGAACTATTTTCTTTTAAAACACTATAATCATAGCTATAATATGTTAAGCCCCTCAACTACCTAATAGAGGACTTAGGTCTGCGTTTAAGGATTTTTGACTTAGAACAAAAGTGCCTAAGGCAAACGGAGAGTAGTATTACTTTAAGTCAATTAATGCCGTATTACTATACCTAGCCATTGATGTTTCTATCCCTTACATGTAGGGACACACGACGTAGCACCTAACCAAGAAAACCCAGGTGAGTAACATGATGCCATGAACAAAATTATGTATTTTCAAAATATTTTCAATACATACTATGCATATTCAAATGCTTTCCATGTTTTAATGCATTAAATGAATATGTTATGATATGAACAACATGTCTTCTAAATATATGCAAATGTTGTTATGCTATGTATTGCAAATCCATGGATGAATGATTTGAAATGACTTAGCATGAATTTATGTGAAAAGCAAAGTATGTTCAAAGTATGTATACATGGTGACACTCGGGGTCCTCTCGTGGCGGGGCCTTAACCAACCTCGATAGTCCTAATGGTAGAGTGGGGACGTGAAATAAGTCCACTCTACAATTGAGATATCTCAGGCCTAAAGAGTCACCCATAACCTATATGGTTAGTATGCATGACCCAAAGGTCATTAGCCGAGTCGTTACACCCTATGATATGTTCATGATTTCAAGAAGCCATGATATGTTGAATGCTCACGGTATATTTTTCAGATATGTCATGCCATGTTTACATGAGCTTCAATTTTATGAAGTTTTAATCACATGCTTTACCCTTATTACGCTATGTACGCTAAGAAATAATCCATGGTATTTTATGTTCATGCATTATTGTTATTCACAAAGCTTTTAGCTTACATTTTCGAAAATCTTTTCAGGAAGCTAGTCTGAAGAGCCTTAAGACGAAGTTAGCAAGCAGAATGTAGTTTTATGGCTTGCGAGCCTTATTATGTAGCTTTAAGCATGGGCTAGGCCATAGACGATGTAATCAAAGTTGACCTCAACATGTACGTAAGTAGTTTAAAAATTTAGGCACAACTCTGTATTTGTGTGCACGTCACACCTTTATATTTTTATATAGTATGACGTTTCCGCGCAAGAGAAAATTGTATCATTTTAAATGAGTATGCACAGGTGATCAACCGAATGAAGGTAAGTAGGCCTTGGTGGGCCAGCCACCGGCCACTACGTGCCCACGATCTGCATAGGTCGGGTTGCGGGGCGTGACAACTGCTACCAGTGATAAGCATGTCATCTACATATAGGCAAACAATGACATATTCTTTTTCAGTGTTCTTTATATAGACACACTTGTCACATTCATTAATTTAAAATTCTTTTGACAACATTGCATTATCAGACTTATCATATCATTATTTGGGTGTTTGTTTTAATCCATACAAGGATTTGATCAACTTGCACATTTTCTTTTCTTTCACAAGAGTTACATGTTAACTCAATGCTTCGATTTTACTAATAACAAAATATTGTATTAGTGGTTAATATATTTACTAAGCGTGCAGTCAATAAGTATTATGTTCTAGAGCTCAATTGATCAAAAAAAATTATAAATACTTTCTGCCCAGAAAGTGTCGACACTTAAAGACTTGGAAGCCGTATTGAATAAATCAAATAGAAGTCTTAAGAAAATGAAAGACATGATGAATCCCACTGGAATAAGGATATTGAAGATAATACATATTCACAGCGAAGACATCTTGAAGTCCTTGAAGTGATTTAATACTCAAATGGCCAAGAAAGCAAAGGAATATGTTCTGGGTAGAGGTGTCAAACGTGCCCGTCGTGCCGTGCTATGCTGTGCCACTTTTCTTCCGTGCCAATC
>BRYE01000008.1:11122291-11124791 GCA_030159115.1 Actinidia arguta var. hypoleuca
TGGCCTTTTTAGGACTTATGCATTGTTAGTAGCATTGAATTTTTGCATAGTATAACACTTGCTAGCAATGTGTCCTGATTTATGATAATAAAAACATAAAATTTGTGATTTTTCATTTGAAAAACCAAATTTGATTTTTAAAAATATTTTTCTTTTGAAGGGATTAAAATAAAGTTCAGCTTTATCAAGTGAACACTTCTATTTTTTAAGGATAACATTAATTTCTCCTTTCCATTTATACATCTAAAGAGAGTTGTTTTCAAATGTTTAACTTTTTCATTCAAAATTTATTTTTCTTTTGAAGAATCCTTTGAAAAAGAGCTTTTCTTAACATTTTCTTTCAAGACATAAACTTCATTTTTCAAATTTTAATTTTTCTTTTGTAAATCTTCATTTTCTTTAGAAAGAGTAAAAATCATCTTTTTGAGAAGACTATTTTTAATTTTTACCTTTTTGAATTGAGTCATTAAGTCATCAAAAACATCTTGCAATTCATTGAAAGTAAATTGGGATGAGTTAGAAGTGGATACCTCATTTTCTTTCTTAGGTACTATGAGACAAAGATTGACCATTTTTTTAGGTTCGGCTTCCTCTTTGGACCTTGATTCTTTGTCATCACTCCATGTCATAGCAGCCATTGCCCTATTCCTTTTGTCCTTCTTTCTCTCTTCTTGAGCAAAGGGCATTCGGCTTTTATATGACCTCACTTTTTGCACTCATAGCATATATCATTGATTATTTGCTAGAATCTACTTTGGCTTCATGCTTTTTACCAGCTTTTCATTTTCTCTTCATGAATAGTTTGAATTTTCGTATGGCAAAGGCAATTTCTCCATCGTCCTCTTCACTTGCCAATTCATCTTCTTGATTGATGGATTTGAATGTCACTATCCTCATTTTTTTTCTTCATCATCTTGGGCATGTTGCTTTTGAGTAAGCTCATAGATCATAAGAGAGCCCAAGAGTTCTTCAAGAGGTAGTGTGTTGAGGTCCTTTGTTTCTTGGATGACTGTGACTTTGGTTTCCCAACTCTTAGGTAATGACCTCAAAATATTTCTTACCTGCTCATTGTTAAGATAAACATTTTTAAGAGATTTCAAGTCATTAATAATATCGATAAATCTTGTGAACATTTCGGTAATATATTCATCTGATTTTATTTTGAATAATTCATAGTTATGGACTAAAATATTAATTATAGACTCCTTAACTTGATTAGTACCTTCATGTGTTACCTCAAGTTTATCCCATATTTCTTTAGCTGATTCACAAGTAGAAATACAATTAAATTCATTAGGATCAATGACATAATATAGAATATTCATGGTCTTGGCATTAGATTGCAACATTTTAAGTCATCCACATTCTATTCGGATTTAAGGACATTTACTTCTTTAACCTTTTTAGTAAGAGTTTTAGGACATTTTACAATAATTATCCATAATTCATAATCTACGGATTGAATATAGATTCTCATTCTATTCTTTTAATAGTTATAATTAATGCCACTAAACAGTTTTTTTGTGGACTGACCCTTACCGAGAGAGTTTTCAAAGTTGGTTGCCATAGATCTATTCCTAGAATGTTAAGCCTAAAACAGAAATATTAACTCTGATACCAATTGTTAGCCCAAAAGGCAATCCAAGAGGAGAGTGAATTGAATTTTTTTAAATTAATTATAATTATAAATAATTAAAAATTAATCTAATCAATGAAACAGTAAATCAAGATATATACAATGCAATATAGGCAAGTATAAGGTAAAATCAAAGCACAAGAAAACACACCAAGATTTACTAAGGTTCAACCACAACTTGTGGTCTGCGTCCTTCAACTATGCAATCAACTATTACAAGGTAGGTGCTGATTTACCAAGTGCTCAGTTCACTTTTACATAAAGAACTTTTTCCCAATTCTTTTAATTGGTTTTGTCCAAAACCCACTTCAACTTAAAAGTGTTTTGCTTATACAAGAGAACACTTAAACTCTCAAACACAAGTGTATAAATGTTATACAAGTATAAAATAGACTCTCTATGAAGAGTGAAATATCTTAACTTTTGAGAACAATTTTTTTTTCCAGAGAATAAAAAATTTAAAGCTCTTTGATGATCAATCAATGTAATAGCCTTGTATCTCTTCCTTCATAAATGCACTTGAAGGCTTGTATTTAATAGTTTGGAGTAAATTTATCTGTTGGTGGTAGTTGGGCCTCATTAAATGTAAGTTCAGACAGTTCTGCGTTCAAAAAAATAACCGTTATGTGTCAATACCTTGCATCATGTGTCGACACCTTCTGCAATGTCTGAGGCTACTGGTTACATGTGTCGACACTTCAAGAACATATGTCAACACTTTTTGCGTTGTCTAAAGCCACTAGTTACGTGTGTCAACACTTCAAGAACATGTGTCGACTCTTGATCATCGATTTTTTAGACTTTATCCTCTGTTCATATGTGTTGACACCTCAGTTTCATGTGTCAACTCCTCATGATTCATTT
>BRYE01000008.1:11169791-11172291 GCA_030159115.1 Actinidia arguta var. hypoleuca
TATTTAAATCTAAAGCAATTCGATAATTACCCCTTTTGCATAGCAAATTTTATTGTGTCCATGTAAGAGTCAATACTAAATGGTAATATCACGTGTTTATATATAAAAAAAAAAAAAATTCTCTCTCCTTTGAGATATTAACTTTGGGGCCAAAAGGAGCATTGTACATGTGACCACGTATGTACATGTAGCGCGGTGGTTGGGCAGGCTACAACTCGTAGTCTATTGCTAAAAATTTTGTTGCATGCAAGTTTATCATATTTTCAAAGCTTATTTGATGTATTCAAAATTAAAAGAATATAAATGTATATTACAAAATTATATATATTTTATCGCATTAAAGTTAAAATTATATATATTCTTCATAAGGTGGTTGAAATGGAGAGGATGTGAATCTGGATTGCAATGATGTCAATGTGGTCATAGATGGAAGCTTGACTAAAAAAGCCATTTTGGGCCTTCGGCTCCCAAAATCGCTTAACCCTCTTCACTAAGTCCATTGATGTAAGCATAACAACCCTTCCTAATTGCTCAGCCTAGTGATGGCTAAGAAATTGGCCCATTGGAAAGAACTTTTGGGCTTTGGGGAAAAATGATAAATGGGAAAATGAAATTATAGGACCCAATTTGAGTTAGTGATTTTTTTTTTATTTTTTTCATTTACAAATATTTTTCGTTGTTAGATCAAAATTATATATTTTTTCAATTCTTCTTGACAAGAAGAATCCGAAATTGTAAAAAAAATTATCTAATTTGAAAAAAAGATCACTAAAGAGAAAAATAAAACTATTTTTGTGAGAAAAAAAATTATATTTATAAGAGAAAGGTTGACAACCTCAGATACTATGTTTTCTATTTACAAAGAGAGGTCGAAAACCTTGAGGCTTCCGAGCTTTCTTGTAAATAAAAAAATTGACCAAGTCCCCATATTATTTTCTGAAGTATTTGAGGGTTTTCAAAGCTTCAAATTTAATGGAGTAGAAAATTACGTATTTCCGTAATTCCCACCCCGCAATTTCCGCTCTTCCTCACAACTCCCATTGGTTTATTTTTTTCACAAACAAAAAATAAAAGAAAATTACCAAAAAGAATCCTAGAGTGTGACGTTGACAACAAATTAAACCCAAAAAACTTTAACCTATCAAATTCAAATCATTCATCAGTCTACATTTGTCAAGCTTGTGGTTTTCGCCAAAAAAATTTTCGGGAAAACCACATTACACGAATTAAAAAACCTTCAATCCCGCTATTAGGGTATGTATCTAAGCAAGAACCGACAACATTGACATATATTAAATAAAATAAATTCTGGATTTGAAGAAAAAAAATGGGGTGAAACCATATATTAGAATATATATCATAGTGTTGAGATGTAAAAGTAAATCATAAACAGTCACCAAATATATATTAGAATTTAATGAAAATATATTTTTATAAGAATTATTTGTGACATCTAATTTATTATTACGGTTATAATAATAATTGTAAAGTGTGTGTTTGATGTAATGTTAATTTACAATAATTTGTAATAATAATTTAGCTCTCATCAATTTTTGCTTTAAAAGTCTGACCAAAATCAGAAATTGTAAAAGTGTGAAATACAATGATCTCCCCTGAGATTTGCTTTTAATACACAAGCATCCCTAATATTTGAGAAATTACAATGACCTCCCTTGAGGTTTAAAACTTGTAACAGATTTCTCCTAAAATATACTGACCACTACTAAGGTTTCAAGTTAATATACAAAGTATCCCTAAAATACACTGACCACCCCTGCGATGCTTTGTGTATTAATTCAGAACCTCAGGGGTGATCAGTGTCATTTTTCAAACGTCAGGGGGCATCTGTATTAAATGCAAACCTAATGAGATGTTATTGTAATTTTTTAAATATCAGGGGTACTTTGTGTATTAACATGAAACTTCAGGGGTGGTCAATGTATTTCACCCATTGTAAAAATGACAAACCAATTCGGCCCACATTTTCCAAGTCTAGCCCATATCAACCTCTAGGCCCATTTACAAGTAAGGATGTTCCCGGTACTAAAAGTTTTACGAGAGGTAAAATTGGCAAATCAGAAAACGAAATTCTAGGGCTTTTGAGCTCTGAGCTTATGCGGTATATATACTGAGTTCGTCTTGGAGCGCGGCAGCTCACCTTCACTGGAGGAAGAATCCCTCAAACCCTGACAAAAATGGTACTCTCTCTCTCTCTCTCTCTCTCTCTATATATATATATATATATATATATATATATATATATATATACACGCACAAACACGACTGTGTTATTATTGTATGTATCGATATGTTGAACCATGTTTTATATTTTGTTCGATTCAAATCGCCATGCTAGGGTTTATTGTCCTCAAATCTTGATTAATTTCCTCGAATAATGTGAAGTTAATTAGCTAGTAGTGTTTCTGGTCGAATAAAAGCAGATTAAATGTGAATTGCGGGTTAGAATTCATTCATTTAAAGTTCGGTTCCTGATTTTAGA
>BRYE01000008.1:11204791-11212291 GCA_030159115.1 Actinidia arguta var. hypoleuca
TTCACTTTGCCTAGTCAATTTTGCATGAATGTGCCCTAACACTATTTTTTGTTTTTACTAATCATTTTAAGATATAATAATTTTTTAGGTTATATTATCCAATGAGAGAAGAATAAAATAGTGAGAGAAAGAATTGAGTTGTAAAATATAAAAATATTTTATTTATTCATAGGCTACATTTATTCGAATAGAGGTGATCATTTTATAATGTCTAACACAATAACTAGCCTAATGGAGTGATGAAAAATTGCATTGATTCGCTATTTTAGTCAACATACCTCATTTAAAGAGCTTATTAGAGCTGATCTAAAAAAAAAATTAGCCTTGTTCTTCAACCGACCAAAAGTTTTCTATTAAAACTGAATAAATAATAACCATTTAGTCCACAAATATTCAGAAACGTTACCAGCTGACCAATTTAGCTCCTTCAGCATGTTTGAAATCGCAAGCGCGGACCCTAACCTCACGATCATGATTACTAGCTCAACCTTAATTGCTTCTAGTCCGTACACAATTGGACCCCAGGCTAGACTTAGACCATGTGACCAAGGTACAAGCCAACGAACTGTCGTTTTCGGACCACGAGGAGATGCCAATGGGGCACGAAAACCGCGTCCATGCTCCAAGGCTCCACGAGCCAATCGGGTTTACATGAGGCACGGTAGGCCGGGCGAAGAAAGAAGAAGTCCTCGATGTTATTACCAACATCGTTCATGACGTTACTAACAACGACAGCATCCGAATCATCTCGGTTTCAACAGCGGAGATTTTCGATCGCCAAATGGAGGAATTTAGAAAGAGAAAGAAGAGACGAATAGTCGTTCATGACGTTATTAACAACATCGTTTGTTTCTGATTTCACGGCGGGCCACAGCATCCGAATCATCTCGGTTTCAACAGCGGAGATTTTCGATCGCCAAATGGAGGAATTTAGAAAGAGAAAGAAGAGAGGAATAGTGGTTTTTTGGAGGAATTATAGTTGGGATTATTAAAGATAACAATAATAGGACGATTTGGTCTTGAGGCTTCTAAATTACTGATGATCGTATTTTCATTCACACTGAGAACTTTAGTCTGCATTTAATTTGTTTGTTTTTTCTATTTCAATTTCTTTTAAATCAAAATTTTAACCATACAAATACTAGAGAATAATTATATACTACAATTTAAGTAAAAAAATTATGGAAATAAACCAATGCAAATAATATATACTAATTGTTATTGAATTAGGCTGCAACAGTGGTTCCAATCACCCCACCCAACCCAAAAAACAAACAAAGTATACTTTGAAATAAGCCCTAATTAGATCAAATAGGGCATTAAAAGAGGAAAAACGTCGAACGATGTCATTTCCAAAGTTTTTACCTAGAACCAGTTAGTTCCGTCAACCCTTGGTAGACGGAGACTAAGCGAATGACTTTAATTGTTATAGAATTGAAACTTTAGGAGTTTATTTGTTATAATTAAAGCTATATAATTTAATTGGTTACTGAGGTCAAACCTTGGGACTTTTTTTGTAATTTATCCAAAATATTATTGCTTATATTTGAAGATAAAATTCTCTTATATTTATTTTTTCTTAGAAATAAAGGAAAATTATTTTTTCCTCTCCCTTGCTCTTTCTTTTCCCAAATTCCAAACTAAGCCCAAGCTTTTTACATTTTTTTGACAATGGATTTACTTTATGCAACTGAATGAGATGAGCACTGAGCAGTCCATTCTCATCCTCATTCCTTAACCAAATATTCCTTCAAAATCTCTATCTATCTATCTATCTATCTAGATAACTAGATAGATAGATAGATGTAAAGAGTAACATTACGTGTACAGAAAAAATATTAAGAAAAGTATAAAAAAAATTCACGCGTGGTTCAAATTCATTCCAGTTGTGCGAAAAACCTCCATCATCGAAACAAAGACAATTCTAGAGACGACAACAACAATAACTTCGATAGCAAAAAAGACAAAAGGAAACGACAATTGTTGAAAGCCTCTATTGTACGAGGCAGATTCTGGTCATTGGCCGTTGCCAAGGGGGCAATAGCCCTCCATCTCCCGGACCTCCACTTCTTCTGATCAGCCCGATTGGCCTAACACCTTGGGCGATGGATGCGGTTTTTGCATTCTCGGCCCTCGTCACGAGCCTTCGCCTTTTGTTCGTTTGGGCCAAGAATGGGTTTCCCAAGAAGCCCACATCCATCGTAGTCCTGTACCACCACTTTGAATTTAGCGTGGGACCCGATCGTGTCTGGGTTAGGGGCAATTCAAGTTGGATTAGGGACTCGCTTGACGAGTTACGGTCTTGTGGTTGTAATCTCCATAATGTTGAAGAATCTAAATTGAATTGTTAGCAACTTGGTTATGAACGTTTTTCGTGTTCCCAATTCACCTTATGCTTTTTATATGATTGAACCAAAAAATGATTTATTAGCAGAATAATTTGAGTTAATATGACTATTTTTATTGACCCTTGTGGTTATTCATTGATTGGATCTCTCTATTTCATTTTTTAATTCCTAGAGTGTATAATGTTACATGTGATTCACCATCTTATGTTTCTATTTCATGCCTAATTTTCATATCTTATACAGAGACAGAGTTCTATGAAGCTCGAGAATACACATGAACAAGAAGGAAGAGGAGAGTTAGAATAGGGTGACGAGGTCAGAAATTATAAGTAGAGAATGAGTGCTGGAAATAACATTCCTCTTCAAATGAAACAATCAGAATTGACAAGGAAACTATACATGCCAATAGTAAATAGAGTCAAATGTCTCTTGAAATGAAATATATATAAAAAAAAATGCTTAAGAATTTGATGTGGGAAAAATACACGCCACCTCTTAAAAGCTCTAAGCATTCTAAGTGGTGCGCGTCGCCATTAGGATCACAGCACCGACTTTCCTGGTCGCCCCATGTTATTAAAAAAGAATTTAATTTCACTTCACCTAAAATAAAAGATTCCTCCAAATCGCCATAGGGCAAGATGGTTTATCTCGCCCGAGGAAGAAACGTCTCTATGAAGACTTGATTCTCCAAAAGGACTCCATCTCCGTTAGAAGTATGTCATCATGAGACTCCTTCTCCATCATTTCTCTACCCGGTCAGAGTCCACCTCCGTGAAGAGTTCCACTTCTACAAGAGAACTATCTCTAATAGACTCTAACTCGATCACGACTCCTATAAATACGGGTTGTTCACCAGATGGCATCCTGTATTAATCTCCAGATTTTATTGGGATATCCTCACATACTTATCCTTCCGAGGAACTCGCCTGATTCACTTACACGTCTCATTGCTCCGTCTATATAAATGCCGCTCCCCCACAACAAAAAGGTACGCTCAACACAGGCACTACACACATTTATTAATGTGCTCGCCCATACTGCGAGGGGTTTTGAGTGGCCTCACCCCGGCCGATCACGTTTGTTCATTGCTGCGTAGGTCGTAGGTCGTCCAAGTACTTGCCGAGGCCGAGGAATAATTCTGACTATTGATTGCTCTCCCAAATTTTTACCACAACATAATTTCTATGAAAATGCTAAAATGACGACGACGACGACGACGACAAGAAAGAAAAATGTTTAAATTTGCGAGGTGGAGATAATTTTTTTGTTCTTCGGGCTCCCGCTAAGTATCTGGCCAGTCTGGACCCACGACCCTGGGATGTTTGGGTCTTGGTAACAGGCTAGCATTGGATTCAGGCGGACTTGGGCTCGAAATTTACCAAAACTATTTTTTTTTACTTTGGATTCGAGGGGATGACCGTTTTTTCTTTTTTCCCAACCATAGTCCCAAGCCCTACTCAATATACATGGGCTGGCTCAGGGGCCTCGGGGCCGGAGACCCAATTTACACCGCTACTTTTAACGACTGCATCTATGGATAAAAATGATACATAATTCGAAAACTATAAATATGGAAGTAACGACACACAATCAAAAAGTCAAAATGTCCCCAACAGGAAGTTCATTCTAAAACTCTCTCTTTGTATGTGGAGAGAAAAGAAAAAAAAGAAAAAGAAAAAGAACAACGTAAGAAAAGAAAATTGATTTGTGTTCATTTTATTTTTGGGAGTCGTGGAAGTGTCCGCTAAGTGTTGCTTTAATTTTGTACTAGGACATGTTGAAAAAGTGTCAGACACAACTGTATGAGTTTCAGTGACACGACAATGATAATGTTTGTACAACGTATATTGATCGGTACTTTCAATTGCATTTACATGTGTTTAGCTTAGAGCATCACCATCATGTTAGCCAAAGTTCGTTTTTGGCTAGTTTAGTTACCAAAAACTTTTATAGTGGTTCACATTAAAATAGTTAAAATGGCTTAGAAAATTACTTTTGCTTCTTTGAATAAACTACATCTTGTGCCTTTTAAATTTTTATTGAAATATATCCTTGCATTTTTCAATTTTAGTTTGTATCAATCAAAGTCTTTACACTTGGCATTTCATCCATATACCGTTCAATTAAGAGTCACGTAAAAATATGACTATATGATCATCGTAAAAATATATTTTATAAGAAATAACACCGTTGGGACAATATGACTATTTTTAAAAGATACTTTAAAAATATCACTATTAGAATAATGTAACCATTGAAAAAAAAAAAAAAACTTGTACAACACAATGAAGAAATTACAAAGAGATAGTAAATAATTAATATTCTAATGTAATATACATAGAATAGAAAAACTGATGGAGTTAGTGTTGAAAAAGAGATTGATTAAATAGAATATGTATTTTTTGAGCTATTATTTGACTCAAATATTGCGAGCTGATGCTCTTAATTCATTTTTTTTATTTAGCTAATTCCATCATCTTTCATTTTAATTTCCAACAAATTATCCAAGACCCATCATTAAAAATGGAAGCATTAGTATTTAGTACTTTCCAAAATATATTGACTTAATTATCTAGACACTCTCCTAAATTATCATTTTTTTATCACTTTTATCCTCTTATCTAAAAAAGAGCTCTACACCCCTTAACTATCAAAAGTTATCACTTTCACCCCCTTCGTTTAAGTCTTTCGTTCAAAATTCTGTTTAAACTTGGTCACATAACACCCATGTGACTGCTTCTATGTTTTTATGCCAAATATGCCCTTTGTTTTGGAGAAAAAAAATCTTATTATTTTATACTTCCATTGCTCTTTTTTAGAGCTCTCTCAATTTTGGACAGAAGATTAACGATGGGAGTGAAAGTGATCACTTTTATAGTTAAGAGGTTAAAATAAGTCATTTTTTAGATAAGGGGGTGAAAGTGATAGTTTAGGGATTGTCTAGATAATTAAGCCAAATCTATTTGGATCAAGATATTTTAGTAATTTACCAAGCAAACTGTATATGCACCCAAAAAAATATTAAAACCTATCTGACGCATTGTAATTCGACAGCTACGAAGAACCTTATGTAGATTTCATCACAAAAACTGTCTCTATATCTTTCTGCTTTTTAGCTGACCAAGCGCTTTCTTGAGCTTTATAATCCTAGCTTCAAATTCCAGCCCTGCCACTGTTAGGAAAGTAGATTTTGAAAAGAATACAAACAGCTCAAAAGGGCAGAGAAATCAAATCTTGAAGAAACTAGTATGGATATAAAATTACTTCTGAAAATATAAGTGATTTGAAGTGCAATACCAAGAGAATAACAATCAAAAGTAAGGTAATTTAAGTTAAAAGTCTAAGTAGACAAATATTTTTGAAGTTGGTTAAACTACCATGTTTATGAGACGTATGACATGATAAAAGATAAGCTTTCCAAAAAACACAAATGCATGCTATTGATACACAATCTGCAGAATACCAGATTTGGAGTCAAAAAACAGACAGTAAGTTTATTTTTCCACCCAAATCAGGAAGTTTCATGAAAAATGTTTCTCTGCACATAAATTAAGCCTCACTTAAAACGAGAAAGCAAGAGCACTTGGCATTATTATGTTGAAATCTAAATCTGAAGACTTTTGTAGATTTTGACTCTAACCTGTTTCCAAATCTATCTGCTTTTAGATGCACAACCACTTTCTCGAGCTTCAAAATCCTTGCTTCAAGTTCTATTCCTAGTCCTGGTGTTTCCTAGAGGTGTTTCCTCTCTAGGATTCGTTGTAGTTGCTTCACCTTGATAGCTGTCGATTCTCGCCTCATTGTCTGATGAAATTTCTCCTCCCACCTCAGGTTCATTCATCCCTATCGTTTTTGCTTGGCTCATCGTTAAGTTCACCTATTGATGACTTTCGTTGTCAGAAGCTGACGAAGTGAATTTTTCAAACTGTCGACCATTTACTTTCTTGAAAAGTTCGTCAGGGTTAGTGTATCTTCGTCGAGATAGTCACTATTTCCCACTCCTAGAGAAAAGCTGGAAGGGCAGGACCCTTGTCCGTCATATTTCCATTGCTTTTCCAGGGAAAACCGGGAGGAAAAGTTGAATGGTAATCGTTTTCCTTCATGACAACACCCTTCACTGCATCTAGGTCAAAGTGCATTGACTTTTTCCACCACTTCAAGTATCGGGTGGTTACACCTGGTCCAAAGAGTCGAGAAGGAAAATATAGCTTTTCGTCTCGAACAGGCCTATTGTAATTTTCCCAAGCGATTCCCGGTCTTGAGTTGGAGCAGGGTACCTTTCCCGGAAGATCCCGTGTGGGAGATACTGCTCTATAAAGTCCACTCCTACCAGCCCTCAGGCACCGAGCAAAGGACTCCAATTCTTTGTCCAAATGGGGACCAACCGGTACCCAATTTTCCTTCTCCCCGTAAAATTTACAAACCACCGGCCATTCACATACGGGCGCCCCCAAAAACACATTCCCAACTCCACATTCTCCAGGTCCACTTTCTTTTTCACCACGTGCCACCGAGCCAGTATCGGCTCGCCATTGCCGATCGAATTGGGATTCGGGCTCAATTCCGGGAACCTCTCCCAAATCCAAAATTGAATTAACTGGAAAGGAGCCCAAACAGTCAATTGAGCACGTTCGTTAGTCTCGAATTTGCCAGTGTTCTGTCTCAACAAGCTCAAGTCCAGTAAATACTACTGAGAACCGCCGGTGCAAGCGCGACTTTGGCACCTCTAGCCAGAAGAACAGATATCGAAAACAAAAGCTTCCCCATAGTATCGTAAGGTTGCGGGAAGACGAACCGCGACAACCATAGAGAGAGAAACGCTTCGTGCTTGATTTCCCTACCACTTTCCATGAATTTCTTAATCCAAGCATATTGCGAGGCCTTACGAGCTCTTATCGCGCTCCGAACAATTCTTCTCTATTTTCTCCAACTCTCTCTCTCTCTCCAAGTGGCCTCAAAGCAGAGTACCCCTCCAAAACCATCATATCTTCGAGGGTGAGCTACCCCAAATGGAAACGGAAATGTTTTTCTTTCGGGACACCATTTCTCTGCAATTTTGTGAATCAATTCTGGGTTTTTTTGGATTGTGAAGTTTGAGCTCGTGATTCGTTCATCGATCCTGTTAGATTATATTTGTGTATATTATATTTAT
>BRYE01000008.1:11222291-11227291 GCA_030159115.1 Actinidia arguta var. hypoleuca
GTTTGACCTGGCGTGCATTTGTACTTATGAATTGTTTAACATCATTCATTCGCATTGAAATAAAAAAGAACACATGAAAAAAAAATTAACAAAATGGGAATGCAGTCCCATAATCACATTATATATCATATTATTGTTGTCCCACTTCAAATTACCTGTTTATTACACATTTTATGTCTAGATGCTCGACCCCAACTATGTTAGGTTAGCTAAATGAACCTTGTATCGTCTCATTGTATACACAGGTCTTCATTTTTAAAAGTCCACGAGCACTCTTTTCTCTACTACCTCGCAGATAAAATCACTTCTGCTCTTATACATTCATCTTACAAAGATACGCAATCAGAATGGTTATTGGTTTGCCTGGCAAAATACTTGGAGAAAAACAAGCTTTAAAGGGTCTAAAAAATGGCCTAACTATACAATTAATTGCCTGAGATTCCAGAATTCTGGTTTGGATCTAAATGCAATAAAAAGCTACATGCACATAAAACCAATTCCTTGTCATACTCATATGCCAAGTTCCACATGATCATCTGGTATCTCATTAGCAGATCTATATGGCCACCAATTTGCAAGACATAAAACATCGTGCATCAAATCCAGGCATCCCATTCCGTGGGTTTTTGGATCTGAGAACACATGAAAAGAGAACTAACCGTAAAGCTTGTAAACCCTAGAACTGCCATTTGGTCGCAATCACTCTGACAATTACACATACAAGTGGTGTGCATAAGAGCTTCTTTAAACAATGAATACCATAGACAGTAGTTCGTCAAATTTCTAACCACTCCAATCCGAAGAAGCTCTTGTACTCTTGATTAAACAGATCAAATCATCATACAGATTCTGGAAATATCTTCTTACAGTTTTTACCCTCCTTCTCTGCAACCAAACACAGATATGTGGAAAACTCCAGGAAAATGCCTTGAATAGAAAAAGCAAAGCCTGGGGAACCAATTGGATTTTGAGTAACTTCAGAAAAAAAATATTCAACCTATCCAAATCGACATACTATTATTTCTGTACAAGAAGTTTACAAACTATTCTCCAAGCATGGATAAACTAAAACACAATCTATTCAATCAACCTCGCCTGCCTCAACTTGTTTCTTTCAACCTCAATCTATGCTACTTGGCAGCATGTAATTAAGGAAACCCGTAAAAAATTGAAAGATCCAACCAAAGAAGCCAAAACTCGTTCTACTTGAGGGAAAAAAAAAAAGATTTTTACATTTTTGCCCTCAAAAGTGTGGACCCAAAGGGGTAGCAAAGTCTTTTGTGCTGACCTATGTTGTGATGTGGCAACTCAAGCAATGAAAAAACACAAAAATGCAAATTAGGACAAAAGAATGGACTGAAACCGTAAAAACTCATTGCGGTTTACATGTCGGAAGACAACAATTAAATGGAATTTGATTGTTTAACATAACCATATAAAATTGTGGGTGATCGACCTTGTGTGACTACGTGATGAGAATTTACCGGGCAACCTCACTTGATATAGAAAGGAAAGGTTAGGCTTCGCTTAGGACATGTTTGGAGTGACTTACTTTTTGGTGTGGCAAGTCACAGCCAATTTTGTTTACCGGCGGCTATAATGGTGGGTTCCCCCCCATTTGGTACCATCAGTGATCAAATTATGTAATCAAAATTATTCATTTCTTATATCTCGTTGAGTATATCATTAACAAAAAAATTACATTGATTGGATATGGATAATTGTATTATTAAATTACATTTCTTTTGATAAAATAGATGAAAAATATGTTGGACCTTCGGTGGGCTTCAATCATGCGGGCAAGTCACAACACCCGCCCTAAAACCGACATTTATATATTATTCTAAGAGAAAAATAAATTGAAATTGAAAAATTAAATGAGTCGTATGTTAACTATGAGATTTTATAATTCAACTAGTAATTGTCCATGCCCACGGGCACTAAAAAAAAAATCCGAAGGATTACACAACATGTGTGGTTGTAAAGGACAATATTGTGTTAGAATTACACTGAATAATTTCCTCAGTTGGTATCGAGTGTTTTGAAGTTAATGAAAAAATAGCCTCCTGATGTTGATGAAAAAATGACACTTTCAACAATCTTCAAATCATTCAATTAGTGAAAGAACTACAAAGATGAAATAAAAGTATTTATTTAGGCTCAAATTTGTGTATGATCAGCCCAAAATTGGACTCCCAACTTGGTTGCAACAACAATGGGCCCATCTCTCAGAAACCCACCAGGTCACCCTACCAGGATCCAGGTCGGATCCTTCATCTGCTCAAGAAGACAATTGTCACAGCCAAAAGAGACAGACAGATACAGATCTAAGAGCACCAAATAATTATTCACACACACAAAAAAAGAATTGATTAAACTATAGGGACCAATGCTAAAATTTACTCAAAAAAAAATGACCAACTGGTGCTGCACTAACAGATACAGATTAGCCATAGACAAATACAAATCTAAGAGCACCAAATAATTACTCACAAAAAAAAAAAATAAAGAATTTTTTTTTTTTTATCAAACTACAAGTACCAATGGTGAAATTTATCCCCAAATGAGCAGTCATGGAAGGGTCTGTATTAATAGTTACAAATTAGCTATAGACAAATACATATCTAATAGCACCAAATAGTTACTCATACACCAAAAAAAAATAACGTGGAAGGTGCTATACTTCAGAGGATTCAAAACAAAATTGAATCAAATTTTAATAAAATTTTTGAAATAAAAGTATTTATTAAGGCTTAGATTTGTGTATGATCAATCCAGAATCGGACTCCCAACTTAGCTGCAAGAACAATGGGCTCATCTCTTAGAGACCCAACGGGTCGACCCGCTAGGAACATGGTCTGATCCTTTATCTGCTCAAGAAGACAATCATCACTACCAAAAAAGACAGACAGATACAGATCTAAGAGCACCAAATAATTACTCACACATAAAAAAATTGATCAAACTATAGGGACCATGGTGAAATTTATCCCAAAAAAATGACCAGCCAGTGTTGCACTAATAGATACAGATTAGCCATAGACAGATACAGATCTAAGAGCACCAAATAATTACTCACACACACAAAAAAATGATCAAACTACAGGGACCAGAGGTGAAATTTACCCCAAAGGCATTGCACTAACAGATACAGATCTAAGAGCACCAAATAATTACACAACAAAAAAAAGATACAGATCTATACATACAGATGCAACTGTGATGGTGCAGAGAGGAGCAACCACCCTCTCAGAACATCCCATCTCTCTCCAACTCAAACAATCAATACACACACATATAGATATTCAAATCACACACACACAACTAGTTTGAAATACATTTCACACATATAGAACATGAGAACATCCCATCTCTCCCCACCCACAGAGACCCATTTCAAATCACACACACACACAACAGAACAGAGGCGCGACCGATCCCGGCCGGTTTACCCTTTTGATTTTGGGAGGACCTTGGCGAATGGGAAGACCCGTTTTAAATCTCACACACACAGCAGAACGTAGGCGCCACCAATCCCAACCGGCGAACTCCTTTGATTTTAGGAGGTCACTGACGGATGGGAAGAGACGCCGCCGCACGTCGTTGCTGTTTGAAGTGAGAGAAAGAGAGATTGTGATTTTGGTGGGTTAAGAGAGAGAGAGTGGCGTATGAGAAGAGAGTGAGTGGCATGTGATATATATATATATATATATATATATATATATATATATATATATATATAGAGAGAGAGAGAGAGAGAGAGAGAGAGGGGGGGGAAGGATTAATCTCAGCCGTATGCTTAAAGTAAAAATTAATCTCAGCCATTGAGTAAGGAAGTGATATTTTTGGGCGGAAAAAAATAGTTTCAAGTGAAATCTTAGTCGTTGGATTAACTTAAATGAATTTTAACCGTAGATAGTGAGAGATAGATTTAGAATTCAAACATAGTTGTGATTTATATTATAGATAGGCATATTTGAGATGATAAAATATACTGCTTCACTTTCGGACGAGCTCGAACGAGAACCATCGCCGAATTGTCACTTCATAACAAGTTCGGTTGGTATCTTCATGCGATAGCTCAGTCGATGAGTGTATCGTGACAGAGTTTTCCGAAGTTGAGCTTCAAAGTCAGGGGGAGCGTACGCGACATTTTTGTTTGACACCTGCACACTTGGGGGCAAACTCCGATGATTCGATGGGCTAGCTACTAACCACGCGCCAGGGCCATGATTGTATCGACCGCCTACGCGCTAACATGGCAATCAACACATCCTCACATGCGTTGAGCTGCACTATAAAATGGGACAATCCTATCTCACAAATGAGCAATACTTACTCTCTCTACAACCAGAGTAAGTCCTTTATTCTTGCTCTCTTTTTTTTCGGTCACTGACTTGATCATCAGAAAGCTATATTCGGAATAGCTCCGAGCGGTCCTTCCGACTGTTGCTGTCTTGTTGCGCCGGTCGAACAGTGTCCAACCATCAGAAATCACTTATCAGCCACCGATATCATCTACATTTGGTTTCTCTTATCCTCACAATCCCACACCTTACATGAAAATTAAATATTCTAGTTATTAAACAAGTTTAACCAGCTAAATTTGGTCTAAAAATTTGACCAAAAATAGCAAAAATATTTGGCACATTTTGAAGAGGTCACAGTTTAAGAAAAAAAATTACCTTCTTAATAATTTATTTTTCAAGTGAAAAAGCTAACTAAATTTTAAAGGAAAATTTAACTTGGTTAAAGAATTATTTGAAATCAAATCAAACAAGGCCAACAAAAATATTGGAGTAGAAGTTCGAATTTCTGGAATTTAACTCTTAAGGTCAAAAGACCCAAAAAAATTCAAATTATTTAATTGGTAAAATTAATGGGTAAAATGTTTGTATTGCTCTTTACATTGTTTATTTAGTATGGATAATATCTATAATATAAATCACAACTACGTTTGAATTCTAAATCTATCTCTCGCTATCTACGGTTGAAATTCA
>BRYE01000008.1:11269791-11274791 GCA_030159115.1 Actinidia arguta var. hypoleuca
ACCAAGGCAGAGGAAGTTGAGGTCAGACCTAATCGTAGGTTTGACCAAGGCAACGATGAAGCTGATGATGCCTTGGAGGCAGACCTTCCTTTGGGAAGTATTTACATTATTGGGGGCCCTAACCATCCCGATCTTGATAATAGGATCTGGGGGGAGATCCGCATTGTCAAACAAATGCACGAGGTTCTCTCTCTCCAACCAGCGGTGAAGGAGCCAAGGCAGGGCCTATCCGAGCCATGAAGCATCACATTTACCAAGGCTGATCTTGGGCGGGTCCAACACCCCCACAATGATCCCTTGGTCATCCAGCTGCGGGTCCACAACTACGATGTCAAAAGAATCTTAGTGGACACTAACAACTCGGTTGAGGTAATGTACTGTGATTTATTTGAATCACTTAAACTATCATAGGCTGATTTAAAGCATGCCCAAGCTTTGTTAGTCGGGTTCAACGCTCAGTCTCACTGGCCATTGGGGAAATGTAACCCTTAAAGTTCAAGCTAGTTCCCAAGAGTTGTGACAATTCATTTTTGTTGATATCCCCTTCCTTTCTAACGCAATCATTGGCTGAGATTGATTACACAGGATGAAGGGAGTTGCATCCACGCTGCACCAGGTCATCAAGTTTGCTGCTCTCGAGGCGAGGAAACCCTTATGGGGATCAGGTGGCAGCAAAACAATGCTATTTTGCCACGGTCTCTACTAAGGCTGTCATGAGAGAGGTGCAGCTGGTTGAAGATGAACGAGAAGTCTTGGAAGATGTTGGCAAGACCCGTGAGACCAAAGTCGTGGAGGACCTTGTACGCTATGATCTTGATGAGCCAAGCTCGGACTGCTTCTTCCTTACTAGTTCAAATCTAAAGGAGCAGGAGAGAACTGAGCTCATCAAGTTCCTAACAGCCAATATGAGGTCTTCGCATGGACTCCGTACGAAGTACCTAGAATTGACCCAAGCTTCATCAAGCACGAGCTGAATGTCATTCCCAAGGCTTGTCCAGTGAAGCAGCGGGGAAGGAGGTTTGCAACTGAGTATGTAGACGCAGTGATAGATGAAATTGAGAAGCTAAAAGTGGCAAGTGTTATCACAGAGGTTCTTTACCCCAGCTTGCTGTCCAACACAGTTGTGGTAAAGAAAAAGATAGGCAAGTGGAGGGTATGCGTTGGTTTTACAAGCCTCAACTGAGCTTGTCCGAAAGATTGCTTTCCCTTGCCAAAAATTGACCAATTGGTGCACTTTTAGGGTCATGCTCGGATGAGTTTCTTAGATGTATACTGAGGTTATCACCAGATAGTGATGCACGAGCCTGAACAAGAAAAGACTACCTTTATCACCCCTTGTGGCATATTTTGCTACAAGGTCATGCCCTTCGGTTGAAAAACGCTAGAGCCACACACCAAAGCATGATCACCAAAATGTTCGAACATCTGATGGGTAAACCCATGGATGACTACATCGACGACATGGTGGTCAAGAGCAAGCAAGAACCGAACCATCTGAAGGACCTCGCTGAGGTGTTCGCAATTCTGAAAAAGCACCAGCTAAGACAGAACGCAGCCAAGTGCGCCTTTAGAGTAAGCTCTAGCAAATTCCTAGGGCATTTGGTAACTCAATGACGGATCGAGGCACATTCGGAGCAGATTGTGGCAATAAATGACCTTGTCATCCTGAGGACTGCGAAGGAATTTCAGCAATTGACTGAATAACGACATCACTTAACCAATTTATCACTAAGTCTTCTGACAAATGTCGTCCATTTTTTCAACTTCCTCACAGAAATACCAATTTTTCATGGAATAAAGAGTGTGAACTCGCACTCAAACAATTTAAACAGTACTTAACTAGGCCATCACTTCTTTCCACACAGATGAGGGAAAACTGCTTGTTCGCGTAAATATAGGGTGTAATCACAAACGTGTCACGAAACAAATAACTCGGAAGACCGAGATCGAATCCTCAGGGAGCTTTGGAAATGTATTAGACAACTTAGAATATCAGGCAAAAGATTAGAAAGTTGTGAGTAGAAATTATAATTTTAGAAAGGTGCTGGGTGAAATTGTAAATTCCAAGAAATTAAAAATGGCAGGACAGAGATCCTTCCAGCTCATTAACCTAATTCCCTAATTCTTCAATTTTGTCAATTGTAGGCCTAATCCTAATTAGAATATTTAACAATTGAAAATCAATTTTAATTAAGTTATGAAAGTAATCGCACAATTTATCCTAATCTTATAGTTGAAATCAAACAATTGTGGTGACAGGGGTTAAAGTGTAATTAATGAGAAATTGTGAATCACTGAAATTAAGTCCGAACATAACAATTCTAGCACAGGTCCTAATCATAAACATTCACACGAGTGCTAGAATGACATCGATTCGTAACCCGTCTAATTTTTACAATCTTTATTGAAGTTTGAAAAATAGATCTTTTGGCTACAATCCGAATACAGGGAAACTAAACTAATATTTCAAAAAAAACTATTAATTTACCAATAACATACAACCACAAATTTCAGATCTTTTGAAAACGATCAGGTAAAATTAATTGATTATTTTATTAAATTAAAACCATATCTGAAAAATTTCAACAATTTCGATTTCTAAAACGGAGTTCATCCCAACCTAGCCCTAAATCTAACCAAACATGTTTAAATAAAAAATGGAATTTTAGTTGATGAAAATATGATTAAATTAACAAAAATTGGTTGAATATCAAAAAATGATAAGAGAATCCTAATCTAACTGCAAGAACATAAAAACAAAACACAGATCTAAAACTTGAAACAATAAATTATTACTAAATTAAATCAAACAAATAAAAAAAATTAAAAAAAATAAAGAACCTGGAACTTTTATTGAAACTAAACTTGAATCAACATGTAGAATAATCTCGAAACAAAACTTCGAGAGATAAATAAATTAAATTTAAATGGAAAATAAATAAAAGTGTATTTATTTATTTTTCTATCTACCTCTCTGACTCTTTGCCTCCTAGCTTTCTTTTTTTTTTTTTTCTACTGCAGCTTTTTTTTCTTTTTCTCTAGAGCTCTTTCCTTTCTCCTTTAGAATTCTTTGCCTTTACGATCTTTATCCTTTTCTTTTTTGTCTTCTTTTCTTCTTTCTTTCTTTCGCAAGTGCGTAGATTTTTTTTGCCTCCAAAGTAGAAAATTGTAGATTTTTGCCCTGAACTTCTGAGTGCATTTCATTTTGGCCCCAATCTTATAATTTTGACCTCTTCCGTCGTTCTTTAGTTCAAATGCATCGCATCTCATCTATTTTATCCAATTACACATGCAATGCCCAAAAAACGAAACAACAATAAACCGTAACAAGGAATATGAAATTATCCTCAATAGAGGCCAAATTTACCCAATTTAGTTTGTTAAAATATACAATTCACGAGGCCTAACATTGCTCTACGTCTACCTCGTCGTCTCTGAGCACGTCGTTAGCTCCATGCTGCTAAGAGAGATAGATGGAGAGCAGCGCGTGATCTACTTCGTTAGCAAAATGTTTACGGATTACCAAATGAGGTAGCTGCCACTGGAAAAATTGTATTGGGATAGTTATTACTTCGCGGAAACTAATGCACTATTTTCAAGCACATCCAATTGCAATGTATACTGAGTTCCCGCTCAAAAACATTTTAACAAAAGCGGATTTGTCCAGAAGACTATCCAAATGGGTCATCGAGCTCAGATAGTTCGATGTATAAAGTTTTTGTCAAGGGCAACAATCAAGGGCCAAGTCTTGGCTTACTTTGTTGTGGAGTTCTCATCCCAAATCGTGAGTCCATAGTCGGGATACCCTGTGTCTGCGCACAAGAAGGATGAGAGCTCGACAGGAACATTAGTTGAGACAGAGCCTGCATCCGAAGGTCTGCAGGCTCGGTCTTGACGTTCGCAAGGAACACCTCAGGGTATAGAGGAATCCACGACCGAGAATATCATTGAGGGTCTTGAGGTTCACAAGGAACCAGCTCAGATCGATCATTCCACGGCTAGGGGCGGACGTCGTTCTAAAAAGTCATGAAGGGGCAATATTTTAGCATTGCCTTAGACTGAATTTCCTAGCAACAAACAACGAGGCCGATTACAAAGCTTTCATTGCGGGACTGTGGTCTGCCAGCAAGTTAAACGTTCCCGAGTCCATTTTTTCAGTGATTCAAACTAGTGGTGAACCAGGTCATCGAAAAATTCGAAGCTTAAGGAGCCAAAATTGCTAAGTACTTGGTAATCGCGAGATCGAGCAAGTGGGGAGGGATTTAATTCACATGCAAACGCATTGGTAGGCTTGGTATCGGTGTTTGAAGGAGAAACTGGACAGACCATCGCAGTTGATCTAATCATTGTTCCCAGCCACGAAACACATCAGGAATCTTTCCTAATCAACACCGAGCTAGGACTGAACTCGATGGATCCAATTTCAGAATTTTTACGCCATGACAAGCTGCTAGAAGACAAAAGGGAGGCGCACAAACTCCGGATAAAAGCAACACGGTTATGGATCTCCCCCATGGGAGACTTGTACAAGAAATCTTATTCGGGACCCTACATGTTGTGCGTTCACCCGAGCTTGGTTGAAGACATGCTGTTTTGAGATTCACGAAGGCATATGCGGATTGCACTTCGAGGGAAGATCATTGGCCCACCGAGCCCTAACCCTATATTGCTGGACCTACATGCAAAAGGATGCCCAAGTGTACTTCCGCAAATGTACAAAGTGTCAGCTCTTCTCCCCTCTCATTCATCAACCAACTAGGGACTTGATTGGGAGCAACCTATCAAAAGAACTAGGAGCACTTCTTGTGAGATATTTTATCGTTGTGTTTTTTTATACGATGAATGAAAATTATTATTAATATTGAAGTGAAAATGTACAAGAGAAAAAATGGAGGACAAGGAGTCCACCATAGAACAAAATGGTGGAGAGCAAATTGCTAGGCACAAACATCTCTTTGATCTCTAGAGATCAAGGCATCCCTTTAAAAGGAGGTAATACT
>BRYE01000008.1:11304791-11329791 GCA_030159115.1 Actinidia arguta var. hypoleuca
ATTAGCCGTTTATAGTTGTTGTGGAGGATTATTTTGGTCATTTATATCCAAATTACCATTTTATCCCCAAAACTAGGCATTATATAGCTGTTGGGAATAAAAGTGTAATAGAATTTTTAAAAATAGCCGTTATATAGCTGTTGGGGATAAAGTGTAATAAAAGTTTAAAAAGTTCAAAAAAATAGACATTGGGATTGACACGTGTAAAGAAGTGTTAAATACTAAAATAAAATATAATAATGATTGAATGGGAGTTGTGGTTCAGCAGTTGGGTGAGGTGATTATCGATAATGAGGTCTCGAGTTCGAAATCTCACGGTAGGGATGTTCACGGGTCGGATCGGATAGGGTTTAGGGTCACTCGATGCTCGAACCAAATTGGTCGGGTTGGAGAAGTTTGGACCCAATTTTGATCTAATAGATGGTCGGGTTGGGTCGGGTCGGGTGAGATTTGGTCGGATTAGGGTCGGATTGGGTGAAAATAGTGAATTTTAATGTAATATTATCGGGTTGGTCGATTGAATTGCCTGACACCCAAACCGAATGTGGTCGAGTTAGTTGAAATTCACCCGTTATTTACTCGTAGAGTGAGCGGGTTTGGTCGGATTTACTTCGGGTCGGTCGGGTTGACGGGTGGATCGGATATTTGAACAGCCCTACCTTACGGTGAGGAATTTTTGAATGAGAGTTTTGGTCCAGCGGTTTGGTGAGGTAATTATGTATGGTGAGATATTGGGTTCGAAACCGCACGGGTGAGGGAAATTTTTTTTGGGGGGCTTAACGAGCTGGGCTTACGAGCTGGGCCGGTTCAGGCCGAATTATGAGCAGTAATAGTTCGGGTTAAATTTCGGGCTGGACTTGACGAAGGTTGTTCAGTCCTTGTCCGATAATAACTGGGTTTCGGGTTGGGCCCACGTCTATACGGATTGGGTTTATCCAAACCATTACAGCAATGGGCTGATCGACAGACGGGTTGAAAATCCGACCCATTTGTGCAGCTCTAACCTAAATTTAAGTTTTCCGGCTTGGAAGGACAGGAAACAAGAGTATTCAATGATAAAGCTTAACCAGTTATAAATGAAGTACCTTTCCTATTCCAACATGTCCATCCAGTGTCTCCGATGCAATTGGCAAGAATGGACGGTCATCATCCAAATCGGGGAAGTTATAATATAACTTTAAATGTCAGGGATGGTTATTGTAATTTTGTAGAATATGATGGGAGAATTTATATTAAACATAAACTTCAAGGAAAATCATTGTAATTTATCCAAAAATGTATATCTAAAAAATTACTTGGATAAAATACCAGTGGTTTTGTTAACGAGTGACACGTGTGTTAGATAAGAATGCATAAAATGCATGTGCATTATTTATTCAATTTCATGAATGAATGTAAAAGTACTTTAAAACTTGTTAACCAATTAGCCAATCATTAGCATTTGCCAAATATATTACCGGTGAAATACAGTCAACCCTTCATGTTTCAAAATTTTAAGTAAATGATTAAAAATGTGCATTAAAAATAACAACTAAAAAAACTTGCAAAAAACCGTTTAATAGGCTACTAAACCATACCAATTACCCAGATTTATTGAAATTTTCATTTTCAATTTTTTTTTAATTTTCCATGGTCCACATCAACAAGGGATATTTTATGTTTTGTTTTGTTTTTTCACTTTTTGTTAGGAAAACACTACCAAGATGAGGGTGATGACACTTAATTTTTTTCCCAATAACAATTGTTTTTTCTATCATTACTTTTTTACACTTTCAGGCTATTTAATTGTTTAATCATTTTCATTGGACTCTCTCAAATAAAATCGAAGTAATCTTTTTTTTTTTGTTGCTATTTTCTCATCATCAACTTTGAAGTTCTCAAAAGAATAGGGTAACAAAAATGTGTTCGTATCAAGTTTGGACTAATCTTTTGAAATATTGTTTTTGTTGCTTTGGTTTCAAGATTTTTTGTTTTTAATGAATTTTTTAATAATTTGAATAAAATTTTATATTTTTCAATTTTTTCTTGGCAAAAAGAGTTTGAAATTATAACAATTTTCATTCAATTTAGGAAACAGTTAACTTAAGGTTCAAAAAAAAAAAATTACTCAAAAAATTAGCTAAACAAAGCTTAATCACTATTTTTTATAGCTTTTATATCTTGTTGTCATTGCACTTATAATTTGTTGGGTTTTGTGGTAAAAATCTGGGCGAGCAACCAACAATCAGAATTGCTCCTTAGCCTCGGAACTGAACCTTAGCAAATATTTGGGTGACCTGCGCATAATAGAACAAACATAATCGGCTGGGGTGAGGCTGCTCAAAATCCCTTCGGCGTGTGAATCAGACCAAGACATCTAGGAGATAATCAAAAGCTATATGGACGAGCACAGTATGAAAAGTGTATGTGGTGCCTGTGCTGAGCGTACCTTTTTGTTATGGGGGAGCGGCATTTATATAGGTGGAGGCTGCAGATCCGTGCGAGAATAATCAGAAAAGATTTTCGGATAGCCTTGTTTGGGAAATATATCCCTTAAATATAGGAGAGATCGTAGGCAATTGCCATACAGAGAGCAACCCGCAATTATAGGAACCATGATGGATAATTTTCTCCAATAGAGGCGGGATTCTCGTGGAGGCAGATTCTGATCAGGTGGAGTGACCAAAAAGGACTCTTAAGTAGGAGTCCTAGTGGATATAGAACTCTTAGAGATGGTCTCTAGTCTGGCGATGTGGATGACATCGCCTAAAGGCGAGCTGGAGAAAGGCTTAATCATATATTGGCGAAATGATCCCTTGGCGATAACGCCATGGGCGACCAGTGCTATATCGGTATTGCGGCAACGTGCCCTGCTCATTGTAAATATGTGATTATTTTACCCACATCAGTAGCCCCCATACTCGGGGGTCCAAGATGAGACGAGGGATTTACAAATAATTGGCGAAATAACTACCTACTAGTTAGGTGGTCACGTAGTGATGAGATGTTATTAACACACTGCCATGTGGATGAAGGCATTAAATATTGAAGTGACATCATAGACAGAATGGCAGCGCATTGATGATGCTTTAGGTGATAACGGCGAAATGTTAGAGACGTTTTTGGCAAGAATGGCGGTTATGAGCTCAGGAGACAAAGCGTTGCGTGATCTAGGACGTTGGAGCATTTAAATCTTAGTCCTTGGTGTTCCTTACACTTTTACGTTTGTGCTTATCGAATTACTGCCCTCGTTCCAACTTTCTTCTCGCCCATATTTGTGGTCACCTTCTCACCTTAAGCTCAGTAAGTGCCTTGACCCACCTTAGCTTTCACTTTTATAGTTTATGTCCCATAGGCTCGAGGTAGTTCATTTAGAAGACTTAGAGGATTCTTTGCCCTCTTGGGTGTCTGACCATTTAGGAGAAGGATCGTCATATATAATAGACGAAGTGAATTTATCCCCTGAATCACCTATGGAGGATCTCACAATCCCCGAGGTCAACCCTCTGATCGCCATTCATCCCTCAATGGAGAAGGAAACCAATATTATGACCCCCAAGGAACTGACTCTACTTAGGGAATTTTATTCTTTTCCTCAAAGCGTACAAATCAGGATTCCTGAGGAGAGAGAGACCATAGCTTTAACCCGCCCAGGCAAGGTGGCCTTTTATGAGGCCGCCTTCCCCGCGGGCCTTAGATTTTCCATTCACCCCCTGATTAGATTAATTTTACAATTTTATAACATATGCCCTGCTCAGCTCATCCCCAACGCGTGGCGAAGCGTTTTTTGTGTAATGGCGCTATGCATGAAGCATATATATATATGACATGACCCTTTCTGAGTTTAGGAACCTATTTAGCCTGAACACCAACCCTAAATCAGACCAAGACTGGTTATATTTTAAGGCAAGGTACAAAAAGACTCTTCTCGGAGGGTACCCCAACAACGTCAAGAGGTGGAAAAGTAAATTCTTTTTTTGTCTAGGGAATTCAATGGGAGCTTTTAGAGGGTTCATCTCGGGAAGGTGGTAGCCCAAGGGTCTCGACGTTGTAGGGAATTCCAGGTCAGTTTTAGTTTTTATTATAGTTCATTTTCCTAAAGCGTTTTAATAATTAACACTTGGACTTGATTTTCAAATAATCGTTGCAACAATCCACCAAGGCTATATGGAGACAAGCCAAAAGTTTTCGATGAGATTTTCAGCTCAGTGGAGAAGTAGGGGCGCTACTCAGTCCCCGTTCTCTTAAAATTCAAATATTTTCATCGAGTCTTTGGTTCCTTGGCATCCATAGCCTCCGGGAATCAAGGCGAGGAGCGGCCTGAAGTTGGAGTACCGAGCTCGTCGGACGACACGGGTGAGTCCCGCCTTTTCTGTGGTGAACACATTCAGCGAGACAGCAGTTTTTGTGATGAATTAGTAGAATACCTAGGAACCCTCGAGAAGGAACTAAAGAGGATTTTACCTCATGTTCTTGATCTGACCTTGCTAAGATGGTCAAGGGGAAACGTTCGTGATCCCATTTTAGAATTTTCACTAAATGTTTTGAGCTCAAGATCGAACTCCGAATGGGAATCCTGGTCAGATTCTAGGCTACCCCCCAAATTTAAGTTGGATGGTACTGCCTCTTATTTATTCTAAGCACTTGAATTTCCATGTCTGATACTTGTATTATTTTGTAGCTATGTCAAAAAGAATTAGCCTAAAAAAGCTCGGCGAGAAGGTTGAGAAATCAAAAAGTGGGGGTTCAGTAGCGACGCCTTCCTCAGTTAATGGGGTGGTTATTGGCGAGAAATGCCAAAGAGAAAGCCCTTCTGACTCGCCCAGTAAAAAGGGCAAGGCAGCTGATAGCCCCAAGGGGAAGAAGGCTGCCTATGCGCCCGAGCCAAAGAAAAAGGCGACCAAGGCCAGCGACACAACGTGCTCGGGAGCCGCCCCTTTTTTGAAGCACAGGGAAGGAAGTTCGCCCAATCCCGGCAATATCCTTGGATCTAGGGCCTCCATTATGGGCAGCCCCTCCATAGCCGAGAAGATATTATGGGGGTGATTCCCCCTGCGAATAAGGAAAAGGTGGAGAAGCTGACATTGGATCAGACGGCCACTAAATTTTTTGACGTTATTGGCCAAGTATCACTTCAGTTCTACATCCAATTTTTCCTTCGATATTTTATGCTCGGGTCATTCTTAAAAATTTTATTTGTAGCAGGCACTTATGCTCAGATCTTCCCTTACAGTCCGGAGCAAGGAAGCAGGAGAGAAGGTGTTCCTCCAGTAAGGCCGAGCAGCTTCGTTGGAGAGCGAGGTATCTTACCTCCATAAGTTATCTAGAAAGCTGGAACAACAATTGGCCGAGGAAGGATCTCAGGAGCAGGATAACGCGGATGAGGCGGCCAAGTATCGTAATGAACGGGACGACATGGCCAATAAGCTCGTGAAATCAAGTCTTTTGGTGGTGGAGCTCTGAGAGGCCGTGTCCTGAGCCAAAAAGTTAGCTGTAGATGAAATCAAGTCCTTGTTCGAGTTCTTGGAAACGGTTGAAGACTCTGCCTCCAAGTACTTCAGCGAGGATTTGATTTCTGTAAGCGACAGCTCCGCCGCCATCATCCCAACCTCACCATTAATTTGGAGGACATGGGCCTTGATCATAATTTGCTTGCCGAGGAAGAGGAAAGTGAGGAGGGAGAAGGGGAGAACGTGAACAACGAGGACAAAGGCAGCAATGAACCCCCTCCTTCCTAAATGCTTTATATATATTTTTTTTGTAATGGCAAACTGTAATCCATCTCCTGTGATGAATAAAAGCCTCCATTTTTCCTCAAGCTATTTTTGGTTATAAATTATTTAGAAAGTAGGTGATCTTAATCTAATAAACTAGCGAACTCAATTATGGCACTTTCGAATTCACGGCGATCAAGACATAGGTGACACGCTAAATGGCAACCTGGATGCCTTGTTATTATCTAATGAATGGGCATATTCGATCTTGGCGACATGCAAAATGGCAATCAAGGCACCTCATCATATCTTAGTGAATGGGCGACCTTGATATTGGCGACATCCTAAATGGCGATTAAGGCGTCTTATCATATCGTAATGAATGGACGACCTTGATATTGGCGACATCCACCATTCTTTAATGAATGGGTGGACTTGACATAGGTGATATCCGCACTGGCGATCAAGAAGCCTTATCATGTCGTAATGAATGGACGATCTTGACGTTAACGACATCTATAATGGCGATCAAGACGCATTATCATATCGTAATGAATGGGCAATCATGATATTGGCGACATCCATAATGGTGATCAAGGCGCTTTATCATATCCTAGTGAATGGGCGACCTTGATATTGGCGATATCCTGAATGGCGATCAAGGCGCCTTATCATATCGTAATGAATGGGCGATCATGATATCGGCGACATCCATAATGGCGATCAAGGCGCCTTATCATATCTTGGTGAATGGGTGACCTTGATATTGGTGATATCTTGAATGGCAATCAAGGCGCCTTGTCATATTGTAATGAATGTGACCTTGATATTGGCGACATCCATATTTGACGGCAACATAATTTCTGATGAGAAATTGAAGGGAGAAATTTTATTAAATAATTATAAAGATAGGCGATCATAAAATAATTAACAATACAAAATGGAGCATTTGGCGATGTCGGATAAGTCAGGTGATCTCATTCTAGGCGATCAGACGAATTACTGGTAATACTTTTTCAAGTGTTCGGAGTTCCAAGGATGGGAAAGGGCATTTCCGTCCATGTCTTCCAACCAATCAGCTTTGGGTCTAAATACTTTGACAACTTTGTAGGGGTTTTCCCAATTAGGACCGAGTTTTCTTGCATTTGGCTTTTTCGTGGCCGAGGTAACTTTTATCAAAACTAGGTCACCTGGCAAGAAAGATTTGTGCCCGACTCTTTGATTGTAATATTTGGCGACCTGGTGCTTATATGCTGCTTGGCGTATTTTAGCTCGCTCTCTCTTCTCATTGATTAGGTCCAGATTTAGTCTAAGTTCAATTTCATTGTTCTTTTTTTCAAAATTTGAGGTCCTGAAGCTTGGCATTCCAATTTCAACAGGGATAACAGATTATGTCCCATAAACCAAAGAAAATGGCATCTTGCCAATAGGAATTTTGCTCGTCGTATGGTACGCCCAAAGTATGCTTGACAAGTCTTCTACCCATTCGTTTTTGGACTTTTCTAGCCTCGTCTACAAATTTTTCAAGATCGTTCTATTGGTGACTTCGACGTGTCCATTTGCTTGAGGGGGGCCAGGTGAGGAAAAATGGTGAGAGATGGCGAGGTTCGAGCAACACTGCCTGAATTCCTCGTTATCGAACTACCTGGCGTTGTCCGAGATGATAACCTTGGGAATTCTAAATCGATAGATGATAAATTTCCATAAGAAATCTCTATTATTTCTTTTTGTGATTTTGGTGAAAGGCTCTGCTTCTATCCATTTGGTAAACTAATTAATGACGACGATCAGGAATTATTTTTGCGAGAGAGCTTGTGATAGAGGTCCAAGTATGTTCGCGCCTCATTGAGCAAAGGGCTACGGGCTAGTCATTGGGACCATCTCGGTGGGCGGAAGATGACTTACTAGAGTAAACTATTGGCATTTATCACAATTCCTCATGTATGTTGTCGTATCTCGCTCCATCTGTAGCCAAAAATAACCTTGGCGAATTGCTTTTCTCACCAACGACCTCGCTCTGAAATGGTTTCCATAGATGCCTTCATGGATTTCTCTCAACACATATTTTCCTTCTTCAGATCGGAGACACCTTAGGAGAGGCCTTGAAAAAGATATCTTATACAAGGTTCCACGGAGAATGAAAAACTTTGTAGATCTGTATTAGATCTGACGAGCTTGGAGTTTGTCCAGAGGTAACACGCCATTCTGGAGATATGCGATAATTTCGTCCATCCATGTCGGGAATGTATCTATCTGAAAAATTGGTTTGGCAACCTCGATACTTGGGTTTGCTAAGAACTCTAGGGGTATACTTCTGTCCAAGATAAAATCAAAAGTTGAGGTGAGGTTAGCCAGAGCATCAGCCTTCCTATTCTCTTCTTTGGGGATCTGCTGAATTTTGAATCTTTGATTTTCTCGGATATGCTTTTTACTTCATCCAAATAGGCCAGCATCCTAGTATCTTTGGCGAGGTAGTCTCATTGAACTTGGTTCACCAATCACTGAAGGCGTCTGAAAAATCTACTCCCATTTTAGTTGTAACTCATAGCCCGACGAGGAGAGCTTCATACTCAATTTCGTTATTGGTGGCTTTGAATCCTATACAGATGGCGTACTCCATCTTCTCGCTTAAAGCAGTTTGGAGAATCAGCCCCGCGCCACAACCATGCTGATTTGATGATCGGTCTACAAATAGTTTTCATTTGGAAGGATCGTTCGAGTTAGATTGCTCTGGAGTTTCTACCTCGGGTAGGCCTTTTTCAGACTCTAGGGCGACGTCATATGTAAATTCAGCCACAAAATCAGGTAAGGCCTGACCCTTAATCGCCATTTTAGGTCTGAAATCAATATGGAATTCACTCAGTTCGATGGACCATTTGAGGAGTCTCCCCGAGGTGTCGGGTCATTGGAGAATTTGCTTCAAGGGTTGGTTGGTCAGTTAACACTGTAATAAGATGTGCCTAAAAATAATGACAAAACGTTTTGGTGGCGATAAGGAGAGCATAGGCAAGCTTCTCAATTTTTAAGTATCTGGTATCGGCCCTCATGAGAACTTTACTGACATAGTATACTAGTTTTTGAATTCTATCCTCTTCTTGGATCAGCACTGCACTTACTGCCGTTGGCAAGATGGACATATATATGATAAGTTCATTGCCCGTAACTGGAACCGTAAGCAAGGGAGGTGAACCAAGATACTCCTTCAATTGTTAAAATGTTATTTCGGATTCCTCACCCCATTGGAAGTTCTGATTTTTTCTCAAGATCTCGAAGAACGGGAGGCATTTGTCAACTAATTTGGAGATGAATCTGTTAAGGGCGGCTACTCGTCCAGTCAATTGTTGCACCTCATGGATGTTCCTTGGCAAGATCATGGTAAGCAGGGCACGAATCTGATTCAAATTGGCCTCGATTCCTCGCTTGGTCACCAAAAATCCGAGGAACTTACCCGAGGAGACACCAAAGATGCATTTAGAAGGACTGAGCATCATTTGGTGCTTTCGTAGGACGTCAAATATTTTTTTCAGATGTGCAATATGATCTATAGCCTTGAGGCTTTTGACGAGCATATCATCTGTATAGACTTCCATAGTTTTCTCGATCAATTCTCTAAACATCTTGTTCACCAGTCTTTGGTATGTTGTCCTTGCATTTTTTAAAATTAAAACGCATGACTTCATAGCAATAAAGCCCCCTCTCGGTAATAAATAATTTTTTTCTACGTCTGGAGGATGCATTTTGATTTGATGATATCCGGAGAAGACGTCTATAAAACTGAGGAGCTCATGTTTGGAGGTGGCGTCAACTATCAGATCGATCTTTGGAAAAGAAAAACTATCCTTTGGACACGCTTTGTTGAGGTCGGTGAAGTCAACACATACTCTCCACTTCCTTTTTTTTTTGGGAAGACAACGATGTTGGCGAGCCAATCTGGGTAGTGAAATTCTTTGATAACATTAGCCTTGATTAGCAGTTACTTCTTCTTTTATGATTTTCAACCGTTTAGGGGCGACCTTCCTTCTTTTCTGGAAAATCAGAAGATAGGTAGGGTTGGTAAATAATCTGTGAGTGGCAACCTGAGGATCTATTCCTGGTACATTGTCTTGCGACCATGCAAAGATATCATAATTCTCATTCAAAAATTTTACCAAAGCAACCCGTAGCTCTTCAGTTAATTTTGTCCCAATCATAATGTGGTGATCTGGATGGTCTGGCTGAATAACGTAGCTCTTCTAATGGTTTGGTATTTTCCAACTCTCTAGGGTCCATTAGGGTAATCTCTTCCATCTCGTCCCTCAGCATCTCTATTTCGGAGTCAGAGATCTATAATTTCTATTGGCTGATTGGTTTGGAATGAGGTTCCTCTTTCATGGCTAAGATAAAACACTGCTTGGCCACTTTTTGGTCGCCCTTAACTTCACCTACGCTAGTCGGAGTAGGGAACTTCATTTTCAAATGATAAGTTGACGTGATGCCCTTGGTTCCTCCTAAAGTTGCGTTGTAGGGTGATGGGCAGTCCACCACAATGAAGTCTTGCCAAACGGTAGTCTAGTGAGGCTCTGTCCCCAAGGTTACTGATAAATTGATCCACCCAAGCTAATGGGTGGTGTTTCCTCCAAATCCTACCAAAGGAGTGTTGAAAGAGTGGAGCTTATCTAATCCAATCTTCATCTTGTCAAATGCCGAGATAAACAAAATATCTGTCAAACTCCCATTATCGATCAATATCCTCTATACATTAAAATTGGCAATGACGGCTGGGACGACTAAGGCGTCATCGTGAGGGAGGTGTAGGCCTTTCAGGTCGTCATTGGTGAAGGTAATGGGCAAGTGAGTTGCAGCTGTAGGTAAGGAAATGTCGTAGACTTCTTCTTCCACTTACCCACTGGCACTTTTGGCATGTCTTTTTCGAGACGAGTTTGAACATCCTCTTGATCCAAACTCTCCATGAATCACTTGTATGTCTCCAATGGTTGATCTATTGTCGCCATATCTCCTTCTAGATGATTCAAGAGGTGGGCAATTTGCAACGTACTTTCTCAGATATCCCTTTTTGATAAGGTCAACTATCTGTTCTTTCAACTGAAAGCAATCTTCGGTGTTGTTCCTATGATCTCGGTGGAACTCGCAATACTTTTTATGTTTCTCTTTCGGGGATCAGTTTTGATTTTTCCAAACCACTTGACAAATTTCTCGTGTTTGATCTCTATGAGTACCTGGACGATGGGGGCGTTAAGAGGGGGTAGTGTCAACTCTGGATGGCGAGGTGGTGTACGAGGGCGTCTGTCATTGTTTCGTCGTCTCGAATCCAGATCTGGCCTTTTGTTTCTCGCCTTGTCGCGGTAGTCTATTCCTCTGGTATCGAGTTTTTTCCTCTTATCATCTTTTCCCTACCTTCTTCATTTGGCTTCAGCCAATTCCTCTGCAGCAATATATTTGTCAGCTTTTTCTTGGAGAATTGACAAGGTTTTTGAGACATTTTTGGGGAGGGAATCAAATAATGGACCCAGACGTAGCCCCTCCATCATTGCCATGATTACCACTTTGCTGCTGGGGTCCTCGTAGTTAAACTCTCACTCTCCCTTTGATCGATGGTAAAGAGATGAGAGGCGTTCTTCTGCCTTACCCGATAGCTCATAAAATTAGCGATGAAGAGTTTGCTCAGGTCTCCGAACGAGTCAATGGTTCCTGGAGGCAGGTTTTTGAACCATGACCTCACTGACCCTTTCAATATTGTAGAGAAAACCTTGCACATCACCTCGTTTGAATATCTCTAGAGTGACATCAGGCTCTTGTACGAATCTAGATGATCCGTGGGATTTGTCTTTCCTTCATAGACTCCGAACTGAGTAGGTAGCTTAAACTTGGAGGAAACCTTGGCTTTCATCACCTTCCCTGTGAATGGTGGCTCAGTTTGCTTGATCAAAGCATCCACGGTTACTGGAGCGCCTGCCCCGGTATTGATGGTGTCAAGACGGGCGTCCAGATCTCTGATTTTTTGTGAAGTAGAACGATCTCAGCGCCTAGTCGCCTAGCCGCCTTAACGGGGTGACCTTCCTCTTTGCTTGAATTTTTCGCCCTCCATTCCGGGGTTTTGGATGGATGATCAGTATTCTGACGAGGAGGAACTTTGTTCTTGTTGGGGACTTGGACTTGGAGATCGACATCGCCTATTTTGTGCTCGATTGGTTCTACGATTATTTTGTGAATCATCCTCGCCCGATCAGCGAGATCAATTGATATCCAAGATGAGAGGTGCGGCAGGAGATAGAGGATTGGCTGCGGTGAGGTGTTGTATCAGACGAGCGTTGTTCTTGTTTATGATTCTCATATGCTCGCCCATATCGTGTATTTTAATGTGGATCCCCTCTAGATTCAGAGCATGGTTGGTATTGGCCATTGGATGAGCTATGTTATCTAAAGGGTGTTTGGCACTTGGTCTAGGTATCAGTCGGTTGTGCAGGTGTAAAGAAAATCGAGAACTATAATTCCCACAGACAGTGCCAAACTGTTGTGGTAAAAATCTAGGCGAGCAACCAACAGTCATAATTGCTCCTCAGTCTCGGAACTGAACCTTAGTAAATATTTGGGTGACCTGCACAAAATAGAACAAATGGGTGAGGCCGCTCAAAATCCCTCTGGCGTATGAATCAGACCAAGGCGTCCATGAGATAATCAAAAGCTATATGGATGAGTACAATATGAAAAGTGTATGTGATGCCTGTGCTGAGCGTACTTTTTTGTTTTGGATGAGCGGCCTTTATATAGGTGAAGGTTAGAGATCCGTGCGAGGATAATCAGGAGAGATTTTCGGATAGCCATATTTGAGAAGTATATCCCTTAAATATAGGAGAGATCATAGGTGATTGCCATACGGAGAACAACTCGCAATTATAGGAACCGTAATGGATAATTTTCTCCGGTAGAGGCGGGATTCTCGTGGAGACAGATTTTGATCAGGTGGAGCGACCAAGAAGGACTCTTGAGTAGGAGTCCTAGCGGATATAGAACTCTTGGAGATGGTCTCTAGTTTGACGATATGGATGACATCGCCTAAAGGCGAGCTGGAGAAAAGCTTATTCATATATTGGCGAAATAATCCCTTGGCAATAATGCCATGGGCGACCAGGGCTATATCGGTGTTGCAGCGACGTGCCCTGCTCATTATAAATAGGTGATTATTTTATCCACATCAATGGTGATTGGTGAATACTGCTCCAAGGATCGAATTCTATAATTTGCCTCTAACTGTTAGAAATCTTGGCCCTACCCATCTAAGTACCCATTTGGGCTAGATTTTATATCTGATTTTGGAACGAAATATTCTATTTATTTATTTTTACTGTTTCGTCAAAGTTTAATTTGGGCAGATTTTTTTT
This sequence comes from Actinidia arguta var. hypoleuca, assembly GCA_030159115.1. Lineage (NCBI taxonomy): Eukaryota > Viridiplantae > Streptophyta > Magnoliopsida > Ericales > Actinidiaceae > Actinidia > Actinidia arguta. The sequence continues at coordinate 11,317,864 of BRYE01000008.1, forward strand.
TATGACGATTTTTTATAGCTCGTTTGGAATATTTTTTTTTCAAATAACTTAAAATCCTAAACAATCAATAAATTATTGACAAAATACCTATATAATTTTTTTAGCTAACTCAAATAACATTAGTAGTTTTTTTTTCACTTTACCTATTTAATCAAAAATTGAAAAAACTAATTTTTTTTAGCTTAGCCCAAACGAAGTCTAGGTCGAGCCCAATTATATATAAATAGTGATGACAACGTATATTGTACAGTGCATACTTACGTACACATTTAAAAAAAATAAGGACAATTCATTGATATATTGTACATACTCACAAGTAATAGGCCATACAAATCGTGGACATTGGTCGTGCATACTTACAATTCACAGGCTCATAATGCATACTCAATATGACATAACTTTCAATACGTTGCACAAAATACATTATCCCTAATAAAATTCATCCACCCCAAAAGAACTCATTTTGTATAGGTGAAAGAACAACCCCTAGTTGTCTCAATGGTTAACAGAATAGGTCTAATGTTGCTTTAACCAATCATTCACCAACCTTTGACAAAATTGGTTTCATTTAGAATTTAACTTCTCTAGTCCACCTAGGAGTGGACTAAACCACTCAATCCAAAACTTGTGAGTCATCACATGTTCGGCGTCGCGTATTTAAGTCGTTTCATTTTAGTTGTTTGTGTAGATGGTTTTTACTTGTCATTTATCTTTTGAAGAACATGATAAAATCACTTGGTTATGACTATTTTTGGATTAATTAAATTTTCTTGAAAAATTATAAAAATAATCATAGAATTTGACATTGGTAACAAATTGTAAGGGTACCTTGCTAGGGAAGGCGCCACTGCCATGTTATCTATATGGAGCAAGTTTGGTGGGGCCCTACGCCAGAGCTCGATCGAGAATTGTCGAACATTGCCATTGTCCGAGCTTAGGCAAGCACCAATTGAGGGGCAACGGTCGGCGGTAATTCTGAGACACGACAGGGGACATAAGGTAACTTGTATGGAGAAGTTTCAACTGACATCTCCATGCTTGGATTGAGACATCGATGGCATGATGACAAGCTACCAACCAGGCCCCAGAGGCATAATTGGTTTATCCGCCTACTCGCTGACACAGCAGTCGACACGTCCAAGCATGCACCGAGCTGCAAATGATCCAGTAACAATTGTCGCATCTAGGCATGTGCCGAACTGAGTTATATAAGGTCACCCTTTATTCTCTCACATGTATGAAAAATTGGGCTACTCTAAGCTTCTATTATCTCTCTCTCTCTCTCTCTCTCTCTCTCTATCTATCTATCTATCTATCTATCTATCTATCTATCTATACACTTGGATTTCTGGTCATGTAGTTTGACTGTCGGAGAGCCATTTCTCAAAAATAGCTTTGGCAGTTAAACTCACTATTTTTGTGTCACAGCAAAGCCACCGTGACTAGTGACTATCTATAGCCACTGTCAACCACCACTGATCCACTACATGTTTCTATCCTCGATTTTCTTTCTTCGACTTCTTAAGCATTACACCCCACAATTGGCGTTGTTTGTGATAAAATCGATTATAGACATCCACCAAGCCAACCCCGATGGCATCGCAAAGCAATAACCATTTCGGCTATTGTAAAACCTGAGGGGAGCCCCCTCATGCACCCAGGACTCTTGGTGATAGAGGGTTCAAACTACTGCCCGATGCCCAGAGGACAGCTAAGGCCACTTATAGACAGAGGCTAGGTTGGTTGCTTCTTGAAGGCGGAGACAGTGGGGATATCCCCATTAAGCGCCTACAAGTTTAGTTGGTAGAAATGCATAGATTCTGGTTGATAACAAGTTGATGAAGCCCTCTCAAATAGCAGTAAGAGGATCTTCCAAGGGGGTCTGAGGGGTTAAAAGACCCACCTCGGAGAGGTCAAAAAGGAAAGCGACGCGAGTCCCATGTTGACCTAAAGAGTTAGAGTGATAGCAAGTTTGTGGCATTGAGTAAGCAGAAAGTATAATCACACCAAGTCCACTCCAGCGTGGATCTTTGCGAAACAATCAATGCCAAGCAAAAACGAGAAGGTGATCCGCAAGCTAAGCTTAATAACCGAGCAATAGCAGCACCAGTCAACGCCATCATTCTCGTAGGATCGATAGCCCGCATAGCCAAGTCTGAACCAAAGGAACCAATCCTGAGGTACCAAACATCAAGCTCCCAAAACATTGAGAGAATGGACCCCCTGAGAAATTCACACCACTGAAGTTCACATTATACGATAGCAAATCTGACTTGTGGTTGCACAGCACTCACTTCAAACAAATGATGGCCCTTTGGAATCATTTGGACGCACTTATGTGCTGATTTTTCCCATTGAGTTTGGGAGATCTTGGGTTGAAGTGGTTTGATAGGCTACCTGCAGGATCAATTGGAAGTTTGCATCAGCTTACCAAGTCATTCGTGACTCGGTTCATCATAAACATAAAGGCTCCCTTCTGATGCTCCATAAAGGGAATAACGAATCACTCCGAAATTATAACAAATGTTATTAGGAGACGTATAACGAGATCAATGAGTGTTTAGAAGAGCTAGGAGTGGTCAATTACAAGCTTAGGTTGACTCCGGGAGAGAAACTTTGGGAAGACCAGACTCTTAACCCTCCAACTGACCTCCGAGACCTCATATATCGAGTTAAAATATTCGCCCAATTAGAGGATGGTGTCTAACAAGTAGAACGAGCCATAGGGTCAACTTCTTAGGGCGAGGCACCTTTCAAAATATAGAAGGAGAGCTCGGCTGACTACGAAGGCCAGGTGAGGCAAGGAATTTAACATGATTTTTTAAGAACCAATTTACAAGCTCTTCACCCAAATTCAAGATAAGTTGTATTTCAAAAAGCCCACCCGTATGGGAAGTGCCCCAAGAAAGTGCAATCAATAATGGAAGTGTTCCTTTTACGAGAAGAAAGGACACAAAATATAGAATTGCAGAGGTTTAAAGTTTTTTCTTGATCATCTCGTCTAAGAGGGACATTTGAAAAAGTTTGTCGATCAAGAAAAAAACTTGGGAAGAGGAAGCCGAAATCAGACCTAATTCTAGGTTCGATCGCATTAATGAGGAAACCAAAGAAGCTGTGGAAGAAGATCTTCCTTTGGGAACTATTCATAATCGGGGGACCACACGATCCCAATCTCGCAAATAAGCTCTGGGGGGAGATACGCATCGTACGCCAAATGCACAAGGTATTCTCGGTCTAACCAACCATTAAAAAACTGAGGCAATATCAATCTAAGCCAGGTAGCATCACCTTCACCAAAGCTAATCTAGAGTGAGTCCAACACCCTCACAATGATTCTTTGGTCATCCAACTCTGAGTCTATAGCTACGACGTCAAGAGAATCCTAGTAGACACCGAAAGTTAAGTTGAGGTGATGTATTACGACCTGTTTAAACAACTTAATCTGAATAAAGAAGATTTGAAACCCACCCGAGCTCCTTTGGTAGGGTTTAATGCTCAGTCTCACTAGCCCTTAGAAGCCGTAACCTTCAATGTATGAGCTAGTTCCCAAGAGTTTGTGATAGAGTTTGTTGTAGTAGATATTTCCTCCCCCTGTAAATCAATTGTTGGTCGAGATTGGTTACATAGAATGAGGGGAGTCGTCTCCACATTGCACCAAGTTATCAAATTCGTCACCCCTGAGGTGAGGAAACCATTTATGGAGATCAAGTGGCAACCAAATAATACTACCTTGCCATAATATTCACTAAGGCGGCCATGAAAGAAGTGCAATTGGTTGAAGAAGAGCACGAGTTTTTGGAGGATGTTGGGAGGAACCTCGAAGCTAAAGTTGTGGAAGACCTGATATGCTATGAACTAGATGAGCTAAGCTTGGATCGTTTCTTTCTCACCGGTGCAAACCTGAAAGAAGGAGAGAGAACCAAGCTTATTCAGTTCTTTACATCTAATATCGAGGTCTTCGCATGGACTCTCTACGAGATGCTCAGGGTAGACCTTAACTTTATCAAACACAAGCCGAACATCCTTCCTGAGGCCCGCCTAGTAAAACAACGAGGAAGAAGGTCCGCAGAGGTTCTTTACCCGTAATGGAAAAGGTAAAAAAGCTAAAAGAGGCAAGTGCAACAACAGATATTCTTTACTCGAGCTAGTTATCCAATACAGTCATGGTAAAGAAGAAAACTGAAAAATAGAGAATTGGCGTGGACTTCACAAGCCTCAACTGAGCTTATCCAAAAGATTGTTTTCCATTATCAAAGATTGACCAATTGGTGGACTCTATATCAGGTTATGCACGGATGAGTTTTCTAGATGCATACCATGGTTACCACCAAATAGCAATGCATGATCCCGATAAAAAAAACTGACTTCATCACCCCTCACAGAATCTTTTGCAACAAGGTCATGTCCTTTGGGTTGAAAAATGCCGGAGCCACGTATCAAAGAATGATCACCAAGATGATCGAGCCAATCATGGGAAAAAACTATGGATGCTTACATCAATGACATGGTGGTTAAAATCAAGAAGAAGCTAGATCATCTAAACACCTAGCCAAGGTATTTGCAATACTCAAAGAATACAAGTTAAGGTTAAATGTGTCCAAGTGTGCCGTCGGGGTAAGCTCGGTGATTCACACATTTTATTAAAATTTTTTGGTTGAATTCCATTGCATATTATCTTTTCAAATTAACTATTATTTGACACAAGTGGTTTAAAATATTTGGAGGTCAAAAAAAGAGCAAAAATTAGATTGGAAAAGGCTAGGATACGAGATGAAATGTTTTAGAGTAAAAGAGCTAAAGAGTTTCAAACCTCAACCGGTTGAACCTGTAGGTTCGATCGGTTAAGGCAGAGCAGAAGAAAAATTGGAAATCTCCAACCGATTGAGAAAAAAACTCAACCGGTTGAAGTCCAACAGAAGACTCAAATGTAAAAGCTCAATCAGTCCAGCCAATAGGCTCAATCGGTTGAAGATGATTAGAGACTAAATCAACAAGCTCAACCGGTTCATTAGAGCGAAAACACCCAACCTTAAAGCTCAACCGATTGTGGAATTGTCTCAACCAGTTGAACAGGACAGTAATGCTAAAAGTCAGATGTGAAGCAGGCTTCTTCCTTGTTATTTGGTCATTTCAAACTCACTCATTTCAAGTAAATATAAGAGGTAACTTGTTGGTTTAAGAGAGAGAGAGAGAGAGAGAGAGTAGTTGGGCCATGTAAGAAAGTAAGAGAGTGGTTGAGCAAGAGAGAGAAGGAAATCTTGGCCTTTAAAAGTCTTTCTCACACTTCTTAAAAGAAGCTTTTTATCTTCTTAGTTTTAGGACTTTTACACTTCTTATAGGAGTAGTTTTTTGCATATAGCTAGAGAGAAAAAGTGGAGAGGAAGGAAGAGAGATCTTTTTCCTATTTCAAGATTTGGAATTCCTTGAAGCTACTTCATTTTCATGGTTGTAAGTTTTATATTAAAGTGTTAAATTTTATTTATGCTAATTAGTTTTTCATTCTATCATAGCGTAGTATTAAATCCTTTTTCATTCTTAGTTAAGTTCTTTTGCTTATTAGTTTATCTTGCACACATGATTAAACCCTCTACACCCATGGAGGGCTAAATCTATTTGCTTTGTACAAGGATTATGTCCCCTTCTAAATCTTAATTTGAACTAGTTTCTTCTCTCTTTCAAAATGGTATCAATGATTGTTTAAGATTAATTAATGGTATTTTCAAGATCAAAACTTGAAATTGTATACACATTTTATTATTTGTGAATAAGATTACTTGGTACAAGTAATGCTTAGATCTATTGCATTCTAACTGTTTGAAATATTGTATGAACCCATTACCAATTTCATAAATATATCTTTAGACATAAAATATTTTCACTACAGAATCTTCCAACTAATATCATCTTACCTTGAGATTTGATTGAGTTCTTGAAAAGGGAAGAAACTAGAATATCTAAGCTAGGACAAAACTAGGTACTTGAACCATGCCATATTTAAATTTGTAGTTTATATTTTATTTCAAAATCTTTTAAAAATCACAAAAATATATTTTTTACATTTTAACACTTCAACAAAACTCAATCTTGCAATTCAAGCTCTCAATGAAAAATGACCTCGATACTTCCAAGTATTATACTGCACTGGTAGGTTCCTACACTTGAGAATTGCAAAGAAAATAAATATTAGAAAGTGACAAGAACTTAGGAAAATTCCTAGGGCACTTGATAACTCAACAAGGGATCGAGATAAACCCAGAGCAAATTGTGACAATCAATGACCTTGTTAGATCAAGAACTGCAAAGGAAGTTCAAAAATTGATCAGAATGGCAGTAACACTAAATAAAAAATTTATGGAATGAGAAATGCGAGTTCGTACTCCAATAGTTCAAAGAATACTTAACTAAACCATCACTTATTTTCACCCCGAACGAGGAAGAACTGTTTTACAACTACCTTGCCATCTCAGAGCACGCTATAAGCTCGGTACTTTTAAAGGAGGTAGATGGAGAGCAATGCCCGATCTACTTTGTTATCAAGATGTTCACGAATTGCCAAATAAGGTACCTACTGCTAAAAAAACTGGTGTTGGCTTAAGTTTTAATTTTTTGGAAACCATGCATTATTTCCAAGCACATCCCATCTCTGTATACACCGAGTTTTCGTTCAAAAATATCTTATCTAAAATAGAACTTTCTGGGCGACTCTCCAAATGGGCTGTAGATATTGAACAATCGGACATAAAATTTTTGCCAATAGCAGCAATAAAAGAACAAGTCTTGGTTGATTTTTTGGCTGAATTCTCACCCCAAACTATGATTCCAGAATAGGGGTGCCCGGCGACTGCACATAGGAAGGAGGCGAGATCTGTGAGAAAATCAGCTTAGACCATGTCAACACTTGAGATTCCTTAGGTTATCAAAGAACCACCTCAAGTCGCAGAGGTAACCACTTCTAGGGAAATCACCGAGGCTCCCGAGGTTGGTATGGAACCACCTAGATTGATCTCTTATCTACATGGAATATGTTTGTTGATGAAGCGAAAAATAGCCTAAGGTCATGGGCAAGAGTAGTTCTAAAAAGTCTCGAAGAGTCAACTTTTTAGCACTGCCTTAGGGTGAATTTCACTAAAACAAATAAAAAGTCCAAACACGAAGCTTTCATTGCTGGACTTTAGTTCACCAGCAAGTTAAAGGTTCCCAAGCTCCATATGTTCAGTGATTCAAAACTAGTAGTCAACCAAGTCATAGGAAAATTTAAAGCTCAGGAGGCCAAGATGGCTAAGTATATAGCAATCGCAAATACCTTCCTCATTTAATTCAAAGTAGTCAAAATCAAAAAAGTGGGGAGGGATTAAAATTCACATATAGATGCATTGGCAAGCTTGGTGTCTTATTTTTAGGGAGAAATGGGTCGGACCATTGTAGTAGATCTGATCTTAGCTCCCAGCCATGAGACGGGTGAATAAACTGTCATAATCAACACTGAGCTGGGACTGAGTTAGATGGACCAATTGCAAATTTTTTACGACATGACAACCTACTAGAGGACAAGAAAGAGGCGCATAAACTCCAAATAAAAATAGTACAATTCTGGATTTCCCCCATTAGAGACTTGTACAAAGATCATATTTGAAGCCCTACTTATTGTGCATTCATTCGAGCCTTGTCGGGATGTGTTGTTCGAGATCCATGAAGGATTTGCAGACTACACTCTGGGGGAAGATTGTTGGTGGCCCTTCATGCATAAAGATGGCCAAGTATATGTCCACAAATGTACAAAGTATCAGCTCTTCTCACCCCTAATACACCAACCATCAAAGGACTTGACCCTCCTCACCAGTCCATTGCCTTTTGCCCAAATGGGGAATGGACATTTGTGGGGGTCTTGCCCCGAACTCTAGGAAGCAAAAAAGGTTTTGTTAGTAACCACATACTATTTCACCAAATGGGTAGAGGTTGAACCATTGTCTTAGATAAGAGAAGCAGATGTAATTAGATTCATCAATATAAACATCTTATCAAGGTTTGGTAACCTAAAGTGTTTGTATTAGACAAAGGAACACATTTTGTAGGCCAAAAAGTCAAGGACTTATTAGGGCAACTGAAGATTAATTCTACAACTTAACATTGAGCTACCCCCAGTACAATGGGCAAGCTGAGGCCACCAACATGACAATCATGAATGGAATTAAAAAGAGGCTCGGAAAAGCCAAAGGTAAATGGGTTGAGGAACTTCTAAGCATTTTGTGTGCCTATCAGACCACACCATAGAAAAAATAAACAAAATGCCTTATGCTTTGGCTTTCAAGTTCAAAGTTGTAATCCCGCGAAAGGTTGGTTTGCCAAAATACGAACCACATATGACATCAATTACAACACGGAGGTCTCGCTGACAAACAAAGAGAAAATGCACTAATATAGATGGCAGACTACCAAAAACAGTTAGCCAAGACATATAACCAGAAGGTCCAAAAAATAATTCTTAGTTAGAGACTCTCAACAGTAAGGGCACTTACTATCTTGAAGACCATGACGGCAAACAAATCCCAAAACCTTAGAGTTCCAACAACTTGAGGAAGTACTATCAGTAAATATAACTCCCTGAACCGAGCTTGTAAATATTTCAATTATACTTGTAAGAAACTATTGTCTAAAAACTCTATTTTTCACCATTATCAAAACTAAGTATTCTCCTTATTATGCAAAAAGAACTTGGTATAAAAATTTCTCAAAAATACCCCCTTTTCGGTCAAAAGAAAATGCCATTATTTCCTAAAAAATGATTTACGCTGGAAGAGACTCCTCATCTACCTAAACACGAGCTAAAGTGGTCATAAGTAAAAATGTGAGGCTAAGCCATAGAATCATTCAAGCACGAGCTTGAGCATTACAAGACAAGGTCAAACAAAAATATATACGTTATAAACATGCAAAAACAATAGATTTTTGCTAAGGCGTGACTCAAAACTTGTTCGAATGAGCTGCAGCAAATCAAAAAGCATCCAATGCCACGATTTTATCAAATAGCTACAACGATTGGGAAGAATTAGCCGAACTCTACATGAAGTTCTGAGCTCTATCCCATGAGGCTTATCTGTATTCACTTTGTAGATATTGGGGAAGAGTTAGTTAAACTTTACGTGAATTCCGAGTCATGTCCCACAAGGCTTAAAGGCATTGTCGTCATGCACCAATAGATGAGCTCAATTCAAATCCATGTTCTGAAGACAGAAGCAAAAGGTAAGAACAAGCTCAACTATGCAAATGTGACAATCACTGAAAGTAAAGTTAGCCAAGCTCAATGCGAACTCTGCCCCAAAATACATCTGGGTATATTTCATATCCTTAGGGATAACTATTAAATCCCCCTACTACCTCAAATCGATCTTGGTAGCAAAGGTGCTTTACAGCGATGATTAGGATGCGATCGAAAAATGGAAACAAGTTTATCCTAAGATGGGGATTGAATAATCGGCAACAATAACGTCGTATAAAGTCACATAAAAGTGGTTCATATTTGCTCAAAAAGAAGCTCATAGTTTCTCTCTCTACAATGCTCTCAAATGCTAGGTGAACAATGGTCAGGTTTTTATTTTAAGGAACCTAACTATGTATTCCTGACAGTTCATTACGGGAGCAAATTATTTGAGAATTGCATGGTGGGGGGTTGGGAGGACATTTGGAGAGAGACAAAATTGTGGCCTTGGTGGAAGAGCGTTACTATTGGCCCCAATTAAAGCGATATATGGGAAATCACGTGCGAAAGTGTCCTATATGTCAGACCACCAAGGGACAATCGCAGAACACGGGCCTTTACATGCCCCTACCAGTTCCTAAAGCGCCTTGGGAGGACCTATCTTTGGATTTTGTACCGGGAGTGCCCCGAACCCAGCGAGGTATGCCTTCCATGTTTCTAGTGGTGAATAGATATTCAAAGATGACCCACTTTATAGCTTGTAGAAAAACGTCGGATGCTACGCGAGTTGCTAATCTATTTTTTAAGGAAGTCATGCGCCTGCATGGGGTACCCCAATCCATCACTTCTTATCGTGATATGAAGTTCCTCAGTCACTTTTGGAGAACCTTATGGAGGCGGTTTGATACCTCCTTGAATTATAGCGTACCAGCCATCCTCAATCTGATGGCCAAACAGAAGTAGTCAATTGAACTTTGGGTAATTTTATCTGGTGTATCTCTGGTGAAAAGCCTAAACAGTGGGATCTCGCGTTGTCCTAAGATAAATTTGCATACAACAACACAGTTAACCGAAGCATAGGCTAGTCCCCATTCGCTATTGTCTATTGTATTCCGCCGAAACACGCATTAGACTTGGTACCACCACCTGAGCTCCCTAATTCCAGCATTGTAGCAGAGAACATGGTTGAATGCATCCAGACTATGCAGGATGAAGTCCAATAGCGACTTGAAGCGTCCAATGCAAAATACAAGGAAACAACTAACAAGAAGAGGCGAGAGAAGATTTTTAATGAAGGAGATTTAGTGATGGTTTATCTCCGTAAGAAGTGTTTTTTGGCTAGAACTTACCATAAACTGAAGGACAAGAAGAATGGGCCATTTCAAGTTGTAAAGAAGATCAATAATAATGCCTACGTTGTTGCACTGCCTGCGGATATGGGTATTTCATCAACATTTAATGTTGCTGATCTGTATGAGTATTACCCTCCGGATGATGTCGATAGTGGAAACTCAGGGTCGAGTTCTTTCCAAGTAGGGGGGACTGATGTAGAACACACAACTCAAGCCTTCCTTGACTAGCGAGATCATATTAAACTTGCACGTAGGAAATTTGGAAAGTACTAATAGGAATCACGGGCACCGACGTCGAAATTGCGTGAGACTTGGTGATCTGAATAGAATTATCGAAAGGATCAGAACTATCGCTTTCGACCATGAGCCCCGTCAATTTTTGAGAAAATTTTATCGTTTGCCTTCCTAAAAGGGCAATTTTGCCATTTATAATAATTATTATTTTAGCTATAAATTTTAATTTAAAAATTAAAATGAGATCCCATTTGTTGGGAAATATTTCCTAAGTAGAGTAGGAGTTGATTTAGATATTAACTTAATTTTTCTTTTTTGGTAATTTTTCTTATTTTTTGCCTAATTTTGTGCTTAACGCGCATTAGGATTTCTAGATTATTATTTAAACGTCTTGCACCTATTTATAGGTGGGCTCAAAGGGCAATTTTCCCCTCCAAACAGGTCGTAAGGGCGCCTCAACTTTCAAGCCCAAAATTTCACTTCAAGCGAATCCTATGCGGACATGTTGCATGAAGATCACCATAGAGTGGAAGATCATTGCTTTGGAATTCATGTCCTAACATAGATGCAAGCAAACTAGGCGCTAACACATGGCACTACTGGAAAGTGAAATGACAACCAAAGGACAGTGATGGGACAACTTGCAATCATTGATGAGCTCTATCATCTGAGCTTCCCATACTGAGAATCATTGGCAACCAACTTTAATTACCTCTGCAATCGATGACCTAACTCAAGTGAGCGGAAAGGAAATTGTAAGAGTATAAAATATCCAGTATCAGTTCACGTCAAACTAAGGCGAGCACCGCCGTCAGAATATTGCTCTATAACAAGCTCGATTGGTCTTCGTATTGGAGCTCGATCAATTTGCAATAAGCAATGGGGATCCCAACAACACGTCAGGGTTAAAGGGTAACTTGCATGGCGAAGTTTTCTTTGTCAATCACACGCCTGGATGTAGTCGCCACCAACGTGATAGGCTAGCTACCACCCATGACCTAGAAGCATCATTAGGTTAGCCACTTATTCACTGACATGGCAGTTGGTGCCCCACAGGATTAGAAATCCATCGGATTAGATATCCAACCTCAAAGGAAGTCAACAAACTCCATATTAGTGACCCCACAAGATTTATAATCCAATCCG
>BRYE01000008.1:11342291-11349791 GCA_030159115.1 Actinidia arguta var. hypoleuca
CTCGTATAATTGGGAGTTTAATGTACTTAATAAATTGTACAAGACCTAATATAGCTTACTCAGTGAGTAGACTGAGCAGATACACGAGTAATCCAAGGAGTGATCACTTGAAATTGATAGTAAGGCTACTACGCTATTTGAGATACACTCGTGATCTTGCATTGCATTATACTAGATATTCAGCAATACTAAAAGGTTATTGCGATGCAAATTGAATATCGGATATGAAAGATGAGTGGATGTCTTCATGCTCAGTGGTGCAATAGTGTCTTGGAAATCTTCCGAACAAACGTGAATTGCACAATCTACGATGAAATCAGAGTTTATTGCTCTACATAAGGAAACTGAAGAGGGCAAATGGCTATGCCAATTTTTGGAGAATATTCTCAGATGGTCAAAAGTTGTGTCTGCGATTACTATTTATTGCGATAGTCAATCTGCGATTGGTAGGTCACAAAGTAATATATATAATGATAAGTCTAGACATATTTGTCGAAGACATAATATAATTAGATAGCTGCTCTCAAGTGGGGTTGTCGCTATTGACTATGTAAGGTCAAATGACAATATTGCGGTTCCGCTTAACAAAAGTTTATCTAGAGAGTGAGTTGATCTAGCATCGAAAGGAATGTGTATAAAGCCTATGAAAGAGAAATATATTGTGAAAGAAAACTCAACCTAGTTGGCTGAAGATCACAAGATCTAGATTAAATGGGACAACCTACTTATGTATATCTAAAGATAATCATTGTGTAAGTTATATAACTCCTACCCTTATGATACAACAATCATTGTGGATAAGGTTAAATATTAGTTTTTAATGACGCTTTGCACTGGTGAGCCATGTTGAGTGTAATAAATATCCATGAAAAGAAGTCACATATGTGAGTATTAAGTGTGGCCGCTTCTATGAAAATTTGATTAGGCAAAATTTTTGAGAAAATACTTGTAAAATCAGGAAGAGTATTACAAGACCAAAATGGACACAACACTGAGAATTGAACTGCATCAGGAGAAGTTTCTATGTGACGTGTATTGTCTCAATTTACACCGGTGGCGGCACAATCAAGGCGGGCTCGCCCACTGGTTTACCAGTAAATTTATTAGGCTCTCACAATGGAAGGTTCAAGGTCAAAATCTATCTATTCTATGTAGGAATTATCCTTTGTCTCTCTCAAGTTTGCATTGGTCTGCATGAAATTTTCATTCATGGGGGATTTGTTGGTATTTTTGAGTGAATGAAGGGCCAAAGGCAGCCTTAATAGGCCATTTATGGTAGGGGGTTATAGAGCCTTAATGATAGAGTGTTTATGTCTGAGAGATTCTAATTTGAAGGATAATTTTTTTATCTATAAAAAGCTGAGGGTTTTAGATGAAAAATACAACAAGAAAGTATAAACTTTCTGAGCTTTAGAGAGAGAGACAGTCGCAATAAGTTCATTAAGGTTAGGTAAGGGGGTGTTCCTACGTTAGTGGTTCAACCATTTTATCTTGGGAAAAAGACGTCGATAAAACTTTACTACTCATTTGGTAGGCGATGAATCTTTCTTAAGAATATTGCGATTGCAGGACTTGATTAATTTTGTTTGTATCTCTTATTTTAATTTCTGTATTTACATTTCTGTAATTTGTTTTGATTAATGAAAATTATTATTTGAATTTCTATATTTATCGTATATTTTTACCCAACACAAGGAATACAATATTTGTATTTGGCCCTACATTATCACGATGGAAGAGCTCTGCTTTTGATGATCTTGATAAAACATATAAATTATTTTTTTCAAATTGAACATTTCGTCTATTTTTCTTGTTTTACTTTTAAACATCACGGCCAAAGAAAATTAAAAATTAAACTCAATGAAATTCTTTCCAGTCATGTCATAAAAAACTATGGCGAAGACATGCATGAATTATATTGGTATTAATTATCTACCATAATACCCAAATAAAATTAATTCAGATGTTCCAAATAAAATCAATACATGTCCATTGTGAAGCGCACACAATTTAAACCATGGCATAAGAAAGTGCAGAAATAAACGAACACAAAAGTTTTTGTTTTCACGTCCAATTTTAAAATAATTGATAGGTCAAAGAAAGATATTAATTGGGTACCCAATCCCAAGGGCATAGTAGGTGGGTGGAATGTTAGGGTGGTGATTTCAATTGTACAGTGGATTAAGTTTTTGAGAATTACTATAAATGTATTTTTTTTAATTTCTAAATAAAAACCTCTTTTAAATTTATGAAGTTCTACTTTTTTATAAGAAATAATATCTATTAAAAATTTAAAAGATTTAAAAGCACAACTCATAATTACAAATGCATATATATATATATATATATATATATATATATATATATTGGTATGGGCATGAATTTATTCAAAACTATTTTTAATTCTTTATTTTCTTATATAATTTTTTTATTTTTCTAGTAACACAATAATTTGTATTTGTTCTTTACTTACATATGTTTTTTTTTTTCTAGTGATGCCATAATTTGCAATTTATATACATAGGAAACACATACACTTTTGACAAAGTTCAAGAATTTTTGTCAGATACGTATTAGACGCTCTCCCACTCGTGCGACACTCTCTTGACGACACTCAAATAACACATTTTATTTCTTATATTATTTTCCTCACGAATATTGTTTGAATCGCGTCTCACACTCAAATAAGACGCGTCTTATTTTCTGTATTATTTTTTTCACTTGGACAAACCAAATACACACGGAACACTCTACATATTCACTTGAAATATTTTGTTGCCTAGTTGATTTTAGCAACATATTGGATGGAGCCATTCGGGACACTGACGAATATGAATAGTAGGACATGTATGAAATTTCATTAATTATGCAAAATATTTAGAAAATACTAAAAAATAAAATGTATGAAAATATATGTTTAACACAACATGTGTTGTCCTCTATTTTTTTCGAAAATTTACAAGTGAATGTGCCTGTATGGTGTGTCGTCAATTTTTTTAATCATAATTTTTCTATATGAAAGTCTATCATTTAGAGTTTATGTTCAGAATTGTTTGTTACCATGAATATTGAAAAATTAATTGCATATGTGCAAGTTTCTTGATTTTAAGAAAAAAGGCAAATTCGTCAAAAGAACACAAAAGAAAAATGAATAGATTTTAGTATATGCAATAATGAATAATTTAATTTCTTAATTAGATAAGAACGCATCTAGAGAACTGAAGTAAAATATTTGAATTTTCGCATAATTTGTAGTTTAATATTTATAACTTTTAATTTTTAAAGCTAATGAAAAAAATAGAAGATAATAAACAAAAAGTTAAATAAAAAATAAATAGTGAGATGACATTGAATAATGTCATTTATATTAAAAAAAAATAATTTCATTTATATATTTTTCAATAAGTGAAATATGAAAAGACAAAATGAAAACAAGAAAGAAAATAAAAAGATGAGAAGGAAAAATGCTAAATAAATGTCTAATTATAAAATTTTCAATAATTAATTCTCACTTGGCATTTAATTGTATATTTGGAAACTAATATTGTACAAATATCATTAAATTAGAGCTTCTTAAAGTCTACATAGCTTAATTAAACTTTTAATTAAAAGAGTCTCCTTTACTTATTCACAATATGATTCAAGTTTTCATTTGCATCCATGCATGGAAAGATAAGAAAGCATGTGTAAATACGAAGTAGCAATCTATTAAAATTGGGTGAAGTAAGGGTTTTTTTTTAATTTTTTTTTTTAAAAAGTGGGGCCACTTTATTTGGGGGCTAAGTTACCCCACAACCCATTTTATTACACAATTAATACTTCTAATACAACGCCATCTATGATTCTTATTTTTAAATGGAAGCACTTATTTTAAAAATTGTTTTACTTGAAAAAAAATATTTTATATAGTTTTTTGGAAAAACTGTTTCAGTTTTTTTAAAAAGCTGTTTTATTTTTTATTTTAAAAAAATAGTTTTAATTTTTTAATTTAAAAAAACTATTTTATTTATTATTATTTTTTTTAAAAAAAAACTATTTCATTTTTAAAAAAAAATTGATTTCCTGAAAATGAATCAGTTTTGATTTTTATGAATTTGATCTGAATTCGATCTATTGATAGACATACTTCCAAATTGGTATTTATTATTTGCTATTGGTGTTTTCAATTATTTATAATTTTTCATGCCAAACAAACAATATAAATTGATTTTCAAAAAATGGATTCATGTCAAGTCAAACGCTGAAAAACAATTTCATTTATAGAAAATACTTTCTCCAAAAAGTATTTTTTTTTAAAAATATTTTTCGCTCGAAACAAAAAGAGTGTAATAATAACTTTAAAAATGGGCTATAGTACGTGAGTTAGGCAATGAGAAGATGATCATAATGCACAAGTATATTTACTGTTATCTTTATAATTGAGCTGGGGAGGGCCAATCATACAAACATCTTACGAACATTCTTACAGTTATTAAAAGCAAAACATATAGAATTCGTAGTGTATTGTGTAAACTCATATGAGTTCCTGAGTTAGAATACTAATGCTAGAAACGCAAAGGGAAAACAAGGAATCATTATTGATGGAAGTTAAAATCCCCACCCGCAGTACGGTCTAAGTACGGCACATCGCCTGAAGGATCACATCGCCATATCATCAATATAGTCCTGGTCGCCATCTCAATATCAGTTGCTCACCTTGCTAATATATGCAAGAGCATACCATTGTCCAACTCGCCAATAGGCAAGATTGATCACTCCGCCTATTTAGAGATTATCTCCACAAGGACTCCACTTTCCTAAGGGATCTTTCTCCATTAGAGTCCTTCTCAACTACGTCGCCTTTAATTGCGGATTACTCTCAAAATGATAATTTTCTATTTTATCTCCGATATCTAGGAGATCTCCTTTCATATTAATCCTTTTGAGGATCTCACTGTGATCTTCTCGCATAGCTCTCCATTCTCTACCTATATAAAGGTCGCTCCCCCATCATAATGAGATATGACTAAAACCCTTGCATACTCACATTGATTGCTTTGTTTCCTTATTGCTTAGCTTATCTTCCCTTCGGTCTGCTTCGCACGCTGAAGGGATTTTAAGCGGCCTCGCCCTGGCCGATCACATTTGTTCATCTACATAGGACACCTGAGTTGTTTCTAAGGTTAAATACCAAGATTCTGAGCAATTCTGACTTTTGGTTGCTTGCCCCAGATTTCTACCACAACAGTTTGGCGTCATCTGTGGAAACAACAATTCTTAACTTTCTATGCACTTGAGCAGCCGTTTGTTACCTAAATCGAGTGCTAGCAGTCCTTTGGATAACAGAGCTCACTCAATGGCCAACACCTGCCAAGCTCCGGATTTATAGGGCCTCCACCGTGAGAGACACAGTATTTCCGAGTAGATAAGAATAATGAATGTGAACAACGCCCACTTGATACAACACCTCGCCACAACCAATCTACCACCTCCAGTAGCACCCGTTCTGAAAGTAGATCGAACCCGCTGTTCTCATCGGTCAAGCGATGGCGAATCTCAAAGTCACCAAAGTACAAGTTTAGCACGTTCGAATAGAAATCGACAACGTCGATCACCGAGGCCGCGCCCTAGGCGAGAAAGAAGTTCTGTTACATCGGAATCTCAATCTTCAAGTCGAACTGATAAAACTAAAGGTGAGAAGACCAGGAGAAGAGAGAGGTCACCTCACCGAGATGATTGAGCTCCCAAACGGTGGGATGAATCGACCACCTAGAAGATTAGGGATCTAGATGCCTGTATCGACGACATCAACACTAGTGAATGTACCAATCACCGTAGATGCTTTTAATCAAGCAAATTGAGCTTCCGTTCATAGATAGAGTAATGAAGGTCAGAGTCTCCTCCAGGTTCAAACTGTCATCCCAGCTTGGAGTTTATGAAGGGAAGACAGATCCTATGGACTACTTAGATTTGTACAAGAATTTGATGTCACTCTAAGGATACTCTGACAAAGTAATGTGTAAAGCTTTCTCTGCTACCTTGAATGGGCCGGTGAGATCATGATTCAGAAAGGTGACTTCGGGAACCATTGACTCGTTTGGCAACATAAGCAGGCTTTTTATCGCCAATTTCATGAGTTGCCAGTTTAGGAAAAAGAATGTCTCTCACCTTTTCACAATTCACCAAAAAGAAAATGAGAGTTTGAAAGACTATGTTAAGCGATTCAACTAGGCTGTCTTAGAAGTAGAAGACCTTAGTGATAAAGTGGTGATCATGGCCATGATGTAAGGACTTCGCCTAGACCCATTATTTGATTCTCTCTCCAAGAATATTCCTGAAATCTTGTCAACTCTCCAGTGCAAAACTGACAAGTATATTGCTATAGAAGAATTAGCTGAGGCAAAGCGGAGGAGGCGAGTGATTGGACTGCAAAATTGTAGTCCAAATGCCACTAAATTACCCTAAGTTGACCCTAGATTAATTTAATTATGTCTTTTTACTGTGATACATACTCAAACTCGTGTCTGAGTTCATTGCAGGTTAATATTGATAAAAAGGAAGAATTGGAGCCATAAAAGTACAACAGAGTGCGGGTACGTGTATCGAGGGCCATTGTTGGGATTTATATCGGAAATTATGGAAGTTTTCACTCGTAACTCGGAATAGAATGAAATATACACCGTTGGAAAGATCTCACAAAGTTATGCAAATTCACGTCTAACGAGCGTTGCGAGATATGGACTCTAAGAGCTTCAAAATAGACTGAGAAGAAAAAAAGAAAAAAAAGTCGAAGATGGCTCAAAATATATATCGTTTGAACGACAAAAAATAAAGAATTTGAGGAGTTCGAATGATGGCTTGAAAAATGGAAGAAAATAAGATTTTTGTCTTAGAGTTCGAACCCTCTGTGCAGCGTTCGAAGATAGCGAAAGTTGGAAAATGAAATTTTGTCTTAGGGTTCGAACCCTCTGTTCAGCGTTTGAACTCACAGAGGACTGAGAATCTGCCACAGGCTTTAGAGTTCGAACTCTAAAAATAGACATAAACCAGCGTTCCAACGCTAAGAATAAAAATCCAGAAACTGCTCTTGGCGTTCGAACTCTAAAAATACAAAGGAATCAGCGTTCGAATTCTAGAAGATTTTGCTGAGAAACTTGTTCCAGTATTTTGGTCATAACTTTTTACTTAGATGTCCGATTGATTTGATTTTTGATGCGTTGGAAAGAATACTTTAAGTTATACAACTTCATCTCTAATAAGTATTGTCTAAATCGATCTCTAAAGTGGTCAAAATCGAGCTGGAATAGACGGATAAAAGTTTTGTCTTAGGGTTCGAACTCTGGTCGACAAGGCATGTTGAGGGTTCGAACTCTATGAAGAAAAATCCAAAAATTGCACTTGGAGTTCGAACTCTAAGAAGAAAACTGGGCAGGAATCCTAATCCCGCTAGGACTCAAATTGTAACGCCCCGCAACCCGGTCTATGCGGATCGACGGTTCGTCACCGGCCGGCGGCTTGCCG
>BRYE01000008.1:11397291-11404791 GCA_030159115.1 Actinidia arguta var. hypoleuca
ATGGATAAACCGAAATAAATTCCAATACCTCTTAGGTTGGCGTGTAAACCAAACCCACAATTTAAACCAACAAATTTTCTCAAAGCCCACCTACCCACAGCAAAGGATCAATCTGAAAATGAAATACCTGAACTCAGAGATACCAAAAAGGCCTGCCCAAGAACCAGCCCCAAATCCAAAGCACTAAGTTTGGTCCACAAAAGCCCAAAGCCCACATAATGGACAAAACGCTTCTGCTTGCACCGTCATCCTGGCCAGAAATCACCATGGCCGGCGTCTCCAAGCTAAAGCTCACTCCGAGCGACCACAAACCTAAATCAATACCCATAAAACTGAAATTTTCAAACAAAACCATCCTATTAGATCACATCCCACAAAACCCACACATTGGAAGTGGATTCCAACCGGCAAGACGAAGTCCATCACCAAAGAAAGTCATGAACAGCCCAGATCTGGGCATCAGATTACCACGATCTTCATAATGGGAAAAATCCATTTTTTGTAAGAGAGTTTGAATCCCCTTTGCTTGCCTATCAAAAGAAGGGAAAAATCCATTTTAACCCCATGTGCTTTGCCGTGGAGCAATCTTTAAGAGCTACTTTGCTCCCTCTTGATTTGTCCATTTGGCACTTCACCACCTCACGGGTACAAATTTGGTCCAAGTTGATGAAAATTGTGCCACAAGTGCTACTTGGCATGAAAGAATTAAGCAAAATTGAATTCCTATGCAGAAAATACAATGGCACTGTTGTCCCTTCTCCTTCCCCTAAATAATCTGAAAACCCTAACCCTAACCCTAACCCAATCCTAAAAAGGAAAAAGGAGCAGCACTAGCCCCCGCCACCCCTTATTCCCTACCTCGTCACTGTCAGCACCCCTCCCCTCCACACTTTCGTTGACCCCCCTCTGTCCTCCCCCACCACACCCCACAATTGCGCAACCTCTCTGTTGTGTGTGTGTAATTCAAACTTAGTAATACAAAATTAGCAGCTATTCCTTTTACATCTTACAAATGTAACATTACAAATCGCTACAGTTTTCACTTATCATGGCACTCCTGCAGGGTACATAGTGCATAATATATCATTGATTGAATGTATGTATGTGGAATCTAAAATTCAAACTGTATATGTAGATGATTAATTTAGGTTTGAGTGGTACTTGCATAAATCATTAGTGTTTGACTTATTGTGTAACTCATTGTTAAGTTACAATCTATTTTAATGTTATGGCTTAATGTGTATATGATATAAGAGAAAGAGAAGATAGGAGAAACAGAATATTTGGGGTGGGGGTGGGGGTGGGGGTGGAGGTGGAGGTGGGATCATATCATTTCTATAAAAGAACCCAAAACCACAAGGGTGCAAAATGGCCATTTATAAATGTCAAATGCAACAGGACCTCGAGGAGATTAAATAAATATAAAAATCTGATGTAACTTGCTAAAATTTATGCCAATTGCTCTTCTAAATTTTTTGGACAAGTTATAAAATTATTTATTCCTTTTCTATTGCAGAAGTGATATCGGTTATAGTGAATCTATACGAATGATTATTCAGAAATGATCTGCAATGAGCAAATGATTTGCTGTCATTTACTGTGAATTTGATGATCTTGGGATATATCTATCTAGTCACATGTCGCATCATTTTGTCTGGTTAAGTATTGTTGTGTACTGCCCACCATATAGTCAAAAATTTCCCCGTGTTTCCATATTTGTGATATATTTTTCCAACTTGATGCCAATTGTGACAATTTGTTTCCTGCTTTCAGAGAAAGTTGATCTAGCTGTTGGAGATTCATATAATTATTTTTTGAATTCGATGAAGTGGAAAGCATCTAGCTTTAGCAGCACTTATATATCATTTATTATTATTCGAGCAATAAGTACATGGATTAAGGAGCCGTGGATCTCCTCTCTTTCAGATGCCTGCTATCTTCAATATGTTTGTCGAGCATTCGGGCCTTTGAAATGTTACTTATCCGGAGACATCAGTACTATTGGTACTTGCGAACACTGTTTATAGTTACAGATGTAAAGTTGTGCAGTGGAATGGCTCAATTTGTAGGTAGCAGTGTTAGTCTTCAGCATTCATTAATTTTTTATACTCTCTGTTTGAAAGACTAAATAGATCGATTTGCTCTCGTTTTCTGCCTCAAATTCTTGCGGGTTTGTGTGGCTTCTATCTAGTTAAAAACCGATGGAATTAGCCGGGTTGTACTCGGTGATTGTGTTTGTTGGGCACATTATGCTTGTAAAGGTAAAATTTGGTTTTGGTTAGAAGAGGTGATCATAAAAAAATTGAGGCTTTGTTTCGTCTAGTTTTATTTTGAGTTTTTTTTAGCTATTTGGTTGTTGAGTTTCTCTATTTTTAGTGAAAATTTTTCACCGCTTGATCAAAATTATATTCATTTTTAGTTTAGGATTTAGGGTAAAAATTTTGTTTAAATTTATTTTTAAAAATTCACTAAAAACAAAAAATCTAGCTATGCCAAAAAGTTTAACAGTTTAATTAAATGATTAAAAGACAAAAAAAATCAACAATTAAAATAATTTTTTTTTTTTTTAAATATAGCTACACCCGACAAAGCATATATAAAGGCAAAATTACACTCCATTTACATCCCACGCTTTTATAATGACAAAAGGTGTTATAAAGAGTGAAATGGGTATGAGAATTGTTGTTGTAAAAATCTGCGAGAGCAACCAACAGTCAGAATTGCTTCTCGGCCTCGGCGCTGGACCTTGGCTAAACTGGGGCGACCTGCACAGCAATGAACAAAATAATCGGCCGGGGTGAGGCCGCTCAAAATTCCTCCGGCGTATGAATCAGATCAAGGCGATCAGGAGATAATTATAGGCAACTATGGGCGAGCACAATGGTAAATGTGTGTGTGGTGCCTGTGTTGAGCGTACCTTTTTGGTTATGGGGGAGCGGCCTTTATACAGATGGGAGTACTGAGCCGCGTCAGTATATTATGGCGAATTCCTCGGAAGGATAAGCATAGGAGGATATCCCAATTAAATCTGGAGACTGCCAAATGGTGATCAAACCGTAATCATAGGTGTCATTGTGGAGTTGGAGTCTATTGGAAACCGTTCTTTTGTAGAGGTGGAACTCTTCATGGAGGAGGACTCTAGTCGAGTACAGTCTTGTGATGACAGACCTCTAACGGAGATGGAGTCCTTTTGAAGAACCAAGTCTTTGAGGAGACGTCTTTGCCTTGGGCGAGGTATATCTCCTCGCCTTAAGGCGATTTGGTGGGAGTATGTAAATGAATGGAGCTCAATTTATTAATAATATGAGGCGACCAAGAAGGTGAATTTGGAACCTTTGGGCGACGTGTCTTGCTCAGATTATCTTATGATTCAGGACTTGTTCGAATTATTCCACATCAAGAATCATTTCTGAATTTTTTAGATAAATTTGAACAAAGTTTACCTAGAAAATTTAATATTGAAATTTTTAGAATACAAATTCAAAAGGTGATTTTATGTGTCTCTAAGTTGGTATATTTAGATTGGAGATAAAAACACTCAAAAAATTTTAGTAGAAGTTAAAAATACCATTAAATTAACATGACATGAAACTCAAAAGTGAAAATAAGTCCAAAATTAACTTTTAAGTTAGGAATCAAACGGCTCCTAAAATATAGATTTGTCCTAAAAAACTTAATAAGCAAGATAATTAGTTCCTCAAAAAGATACAAATGTCCTGCAAATCCGTTCTTTCATAATTTTTCTATTCTACATATAAACAAACCCAATTCTTCAAAAAATAAGTAATAAAGAAAAAATAAATAAATTGTTTCAATAAAAAATTATCAAAATTTTATTTTCTTAATTTTTTCTGTGAATTTACTAATCAACAGCTTCTCTAGAAGACAAAATAACAATAAAGAAAGGAATTGTAGGAAGCAAAAATTAAACACAAGAAAAATAAGAGAAAAAAGGAGGAGAGGGAACAAATTAAAAAATGAGAAAAATAATAATTTTTAAAGGTATTTAAGTTATTTATTCTTCAAAACTAACATCATCTAGGTCAATTTGATGGAAGTGGAACTGAATCTTAATCATAGTTAAAAAATTTAGGTAAGAAATTGATATTTTAAAAACTGTAGGGAAGGTCTCTACAATTTGCAGAAAACTCAGGAAGATTCAATGAAATTTCCGCAAAATAAAGCCGACTCTTTGGGCCAGATAGTTGCCTATGGCTACAGAGTTTCCAAAAACAGAGGAGGTTTCTAAAACACGGGTTGTCTCCCCTCTCTCTTCCTCTCTCTTTTTCTTTTTCCTTAGCGATTTCAAAAAAGACATTGAAGCCATTTTTCGGTGATTAATCAGAGATTGAATTGAAGTGTTTGGAATTTTTTTCGTTTTTGGGTTTTATTTTGGGATGATCTCTGTGGGGTTTAAGAAGAGGAGTAACGGATTAGGTTTAGGGTTTGGTTACAAAGGAGAGATGAGAGAAGGCGAGATATGGAACCCAATTACTTTTTCGTATCGGCGAGAAGTTCGAAAAAGCTTTAGATGCTTTTCAAAAGAATTTTAAATCCGAAGTTTCATCGGAGAATTTGGGACCCAAACATGGTGATTATGCTTCGTTCTTGCCCGTCTATCACCAGTCACCATCTTGATCAACAAGGATTTCTAACCCTGGCCGTGGCCGCGAAGGTTTTTCTGATTGGATGGATGATAAGCAGGTGTCTTCTAATAAGGACAATTCATCCTTCGCACAGTTTCCTAATTCAATGGAGACGAAGAAGCGAAGCTAACTGATGGAGATTGTCTCCGCGTGGCTAAGAAATGGAAGGTCGATGATATGGATCATTTGTCAGTAAGGGCATCTGGGAAGGATCGGCACAAATACGATAATCACCCTTCTAAGGGCAAAAAGTCCTAGGCAAGTAAGAGATCGAAAAGTTCTGTTAGGAACCCAAAAGACCGAATTCTTGGATCACAGAATGAGACGGTTTGTGGATTGCAGAACAAGAATGGAGCGAATCGTTTGTTAGCGGACGGTTTCGTGGTTGATAATTCATCGAAGGCTCCGAAACAGATGACGCATATGTCTGAAAAACAGAATGCAAATCGGCCCATCACTCGGGCTGCCACCAGATGCGTTGATAAAGGCTACAAAAACTTAAATGATTATGCGGATCGTATAAAGAACTCGGGGTCAAATTCTGAAGGTACGAGTCTTTCCTTCGAGACAGCCTTATAAGTTTCTTCATGGTTCATGGAGCATCTTTGTTAGAATCTTGCAACGGACAAATTCTACAGTCGATGCAAATGTGTAGAAGAGTTGCAGAACTGTGTTGACTCTTGTGCCCATGTATGTATACGAGAAATCCAAGGACATGGCTGCTGCGGCTCTGGCCTACAAATGCATGGAGGTGGCGTATATGAGAGTTATTTTCTCTTCACATGCCAGTGCACGCAGAGACTGGCACGAGTTACATAGAGATTTGAAAATCGTTCCTCCTGATGGTGTATCTCCTTCCTTATTTGTCTATGAAGTCGATAACTTGGGCAGCCCCGTCAACATTAGACAACGTTATTGCTGTGCAGAATTGCCCCACTGTGCGGCTGCTCAATTTCACTTGGGATGTAAATTCTGCAATGGAGGCTTCTAGGAAATCTAGAGTTGCTTTCGCATCTGCAAATCGAAGAGTGGAAGACGAGCGGTTCAAGGACGGTATAACTTCGGTAATAAGGGTTCTTGATTTCAGCTTCCAAGATGTGGAGGGATTATTATGGCTGGTACGGCAAACGCAGGAAGCTATTAGCCGATGAATTTTCAGTCACGCTTGGGAGTATGCCATAAAAATGTGCATCTGTTTGCAGTTTCGATACGTACTTTTGAAATTAGTACAATTTGTTTATAGTGAGACATTATTTTAAATGGAATTGTAAATTCGGGTTGTTATATGTCACAAAAATATGAATCAATTACAAACCTTGGAAAGCATGTTTATGTATTATTTTTGTTATCGATTTGTGCTAAAATTTATTATTCGCTGTCCCAATGTTACCAAAATTTGATGATACTCAGACTTTGAAATTAAACTTTTCCATTTTGGTTTATTCAAATGTGTTCGGGAGGTGAATCCTAACGATGGTCATGGAATGTGGAACCCTTGATAACTGATTGCTATATGTTAAATCCTCTTTTGGTCTTAAGAAAGCAGGTTATTACTGTTAAAAGGGAGAGAAATTCGTGAGTGTGTGTGTTTTGACTGCTTTGTGTGATGCTGTCTAGGCATTATATGATGCTTTAGATGTGTTCTTCAGACAAGAAGCATTAAAATGTGCAACATAAAGGGAGGGCTGGATGCAAGCAAAAGAGGGAGGAGTGCAAGCCAACTGTTTATGTTTTGATACATTCACGATCAGCATTAGATGCGGTTTTGTATGTTAACAGTATATGCACGATAAATTGTTTATGTATTTTTGTTTCAGCCTTGTTCATCACCACATGAACAACTTTAAGAATTAATTTTCGAGGTAGCGCTGCACACCAGTTGCTTCATCTTGGAAGTTTGGAATGGGTGAATCACAGGCGGGCAAGTGCAGCTTGGACTGCCAGAGTGACCCTCCTAACCCTATCTAGTTGCTCCTTCAAGGCCTTATTTTTCCCATGGAGGCAAAGTCCCGTTAGCCATGTACTTGTAAACTAGAAGCCTCTCTCCCCCTTGTCCACAATAACCCAGCAGATTGAGCACCTACAGTTCCTTAACTTGTAGCAAACGTAAAAAATTGCAGCCACAGGCACACTGGTCACGAAGAACTGGCAAAGGCAATCACTGCAACGATGATTTTCCCCATCAAATTAAAACCCCCTAGAATTCACTGTGTCTAAAATCCCGCAAACATGAAATCAAATAGCTGCAATCTTTCAAAACCTCATTGCATAGGGAATTAAGCGAAATGACTCGACTACTATTTTGCAATTTTTCGAAAAACTGCTGTTTTGACTCAACCACTGTTAAACTACGAACTGGCTGATATTGACCAGATCTCTCCATCAATCGAGGTTTTGGACTCAGGTTACAGCCCCAACAATCATCAGAACTGTTTTGAGGCTACCAATTAAGGTGGTCACCAGGTTTACAAACACCTGTTTGAATATAGCTGCTGCTTCCCCAACAAGGAGGCTGAATTGAGCTCATTAGAAGCCCCTGGCTGTTAGACCCGTTATACAAAATGGTTTGGAGTTGCAAAGGTTAGAGCAGTATTTGATCAATGGCAGGACACAGGATGAGTCCCATCTGGTTTAAGACTAAAGAAAACAGGGCCATCCTCTCCATAAGAAATGGCAATAGACCTCAAAAATCAGAATTCAGAAGTTTTAACCACTGGTTTATTTATTACAGCACTATCAAAACTTGACTTCTATTGGTGGTTATGCATTTTAGCACAATCAATATGCATGCAAATTATGATTGATGCAGAATATTGATGTCTTCAAAACTTACATTCAAGGCTTTTAAGTTTTT
>BRYE01000008.1:11412291-11414791 GCA_030159115.1 Actinidia arguta var. hypoleuca
CAAAAGCTTTATAGTTTATAACTGGCCTTTAAACAAATTATCAAATCTAAATACCAATATTCAATAGATGCTAATAAAGGTAGAAAGGGTATTTTGAAACTATGCAAGCGGCGATCTTTGCACATTTTTAACACTGTTACTAGCGGAGTTTGTACGGAGGGGGATCAAAATTTCTGAGAAAGTACAGGATCAAAAATTTCTGTTAGGAACCCAAAAGACCAAGTTCCTGGATCACAAAATGGGACGATTCATTGATCGCAGAACGAGAATGGAGCAAATCGTTTGTTAGCGGATGGTTTTGTAGTTGATAATTCATCCAAGGCAACGAAACAGATGATAAATATGTCTGAGAAACAGATTGCAAATCAGCCCATCACTTGGGCTGCCACCGATGCGTTGAAAAAGGCTACAAAACTTAAATGACTATGCGGATCGTATAAAGAAGTCGGGGTCAAATTCTGAAGGTACAAGTCTTTCCTTCGAGACAGCCTTAAAAGTTTCTTCATGGTTCATGGAGCATCTTTGTTAGAATCTTGCAACGAACAAATCCTACAGTCGATGCAAATGTATAGAAGAGTTGCAGAACAGTGTGACGCTTGTGCCCACGTATACAAGAAATCCAAGGACAGGCTGCTACGGCTCTGGCCTACAAATGCATGGAGGTGGCGTATATGAGAGTTATTTTCTCTTCACATGCCAGTGCACGCAGAGACCGGCACGAGTTACATAGAGATTTGAAAATCGTTCCTCCTGATGGTGTATCTCCTTCCTCGTCAGTCTCTGAAGTCGATAACTTGGGCAGCCCGTCAACAGTAGACAACGTTATTGCTGCGCGGAATCGCCCCACTGTGAGGTTCCTCAATTTCACACGGGATGTAAATTCTGCAATGGAGGCTTCTAGGAAATCTAGAGTTGCTTTCGCATCTGCAAATCCAAGAGTGGAAGCCCAGTGGTTCAAGGAGGGTATAACTTTGGTTAAAAGGGCTCTTGATTTCAGCTTCCAAGATGTGAAGGGATTATTATGGTTGGTACGGGAAGCGTGGGAAGCTATTAGCCGATGAATTTTCAGTCAAGCTTGGGAGTATGCCATAAAAATGTGTATCTTTCTATACGTACTTTTGAAATTGCTGCTCTCTTCATGTCAATGTCATTGTAATTGTACTTCTCATGTTTTTTTTATCTTAATTTGGTGTGGAAGTCTGTACCTCCAACTAGTAAAGCAATTGGGACAGGATCTGCATATCTATCAATTATCAATTGTGAGCACAAAACTACTATTCCTTGGGTTAGAAGTTTGGTTTTACAATATGTTGTGAATACACTTTGGAATTAAATTTTATACATTAAATTAAATGAACAATAATTGATTCATATTCTCCTAAATGAGTAGATGAATTTAGTGTATTCATTTGTCAAAAATCAATTTGATTTGAATGAAAAATTATTTTTTAAAGAAAATTCAATGAAAAGGAAAAAATTGTATATAGACAAGATTGTCCCACATTGAAAAAATAAAGAAAAGAAAGTTAATAAATATATAAAGCCAAAGTATGGACTCTTTAAATTGGGCCATTAGACACCTCAAATTTTTAAAGGGGAGGAGTTACATATAAAGTGGGATTATGGGTTTGATCCACGTGTGGCTGTGCCGCAGTCATCCGCCCGTCTCGGACCGGGCTTGGGCTTAATTGAATATTTTTTTGGAGAAAATTTATTCAATTATTTCAATTTCTAAAATTAAAAATTATACTTTCTTTCCCGGATTTAACTTTTTTTTTACGAACGGTCACGCTGTTTCAAATTTAAACGAAGCGGAAATAACAATTTATTTTCGCAATTTTTTTCTTTAATACGCGAACAGGTGCGACCTTTCAATTTGTACAAAAAGGTCCATCTGCATAGCTGTTTGGCCGAATGGGTGCCTTTGCAAGGAGGAGTGACCCTCTAGAAAGGTGTGAAGACTTCTATAAATTCCTTCACCATCTTGCATTCTTCATTCATTCAAAAATTATTCTAAGTAAGAGTTAGAGAGTGCTAAGAGCATCCATCGTCCTTAGTTTTTATTTGAGAGAGAGGAGACACTTGGAGATTCAACGTGATCTTTAGATTTGGAGTACTACTATCCGAAGATCATAATTGTTGTATCCTGGGAGTCGTATGGCATATTCCGTAAGTACCAAGTACAGGTCGTCAACAATTTGAGGACACTGAATTTACTTCAGGCCTCAGCCATATCAAATTTTGCATCTTTAAGTTAATTAATTTAAAATTTTTGTTTTTCTTTGTCTTCTAATTTTTATTTAAAGTTTCTGTTCAAACTTTCTGTAAATTTCATTAATAACTTTCTGATTTAAAAAAAAATAACACAATTTTTTTTACAATTTTAAGTCGTTGATGACCTGCTGTTTTAAAATTTTGTTTAATATCAAAAAGTTTTTGTTTCTATAAACACAAAGAATTTCAATTCTATTTCTTAAATCATTTTTAAATTTTTTTGTTT
>BRYE01000008.1:11419791-11422291 GCA_030159115.1 Actinidia arguta var. hypoleuca
GATAGTAAGTTTACTACCTTTCGACTGATATATTTGTGTAGTTTCGGTTCTAATTGTGTTTTGGTTCATTTGTAACTGATTTTAACGACGACTTTCGGTTTAGGTCTGAGTAGTGTAAAATAGCTATTCAACATTTGAATAACCCATAATCTCCTACAAGGCTGCTGACATCTTGTAATACGAGCCAGTCTACCACCACGTTATTCCGCATCGAACTGCACAGCTTGTCGAAGTAAGGTTTCCACCTCTTCGTATTCAGGGTCGTGCTCCTCCGCGTCGCTCGCTTAGCTCAGAAGAACTTAGTGCCAAACTTGACAAAGGTGCCACAATTGCCAGAGAGCACGACTTGTCTAAAGGAGTTGTATCAAGTTCTTCTAGCTCCAGTTCGACAAACGACGATGAAGAAAAAATTCCCAAGCTTGTAGGCGAGGAGTTGCTGCTCTAGTTTTGTTATTGAGCTCTAATTTCGACGGTTTCGACGACCTTGGTTTGGATTAGCCTCAGCCCGTAAGCAAAGACGAAATTGAGCATTCATACATCGGCGATAGTGCCGCCAACTTGAGTTCAGGAGAAGTTCAAATGGGTCCAAAGTTTAAGAAGATTAGTCAGAAGAAAAGCCCAGGCTTCACTTCTTCCCCCTTGCCGCCGAGCTCCCTGGTTGTTCATACTCCACTGCCAATCTAGGATCCAACTCTAGCACTCACTATGTCCCCCAACATCAAGGATAGTCTGTTTGATGCCCCGCTTCATGATAAGCACAAGGGCAAGCAAGCGGCGGAGGGTCCTACGAAGAGGAAAAAGAAGAAGGGAGAATCGAGTTTGGCCTCCTTGTCTCCCGCCAAACAGGCCAAACTTTGGAAAACCGAGTTTTCCGTCGCTAAGCTCAGGAAGCATGTTTCCGTGGCTGATACTGCCAAAGATCACGACATTAGTCTAGCTCTGGCCCGAGCTATCATACTTCCAAACGACGTTACCGATCTTGCGTTAAAGGGTTCATCAAAAGAAATGCAAGACTTATTGGTGATGTAGGAAGTTTAGGTATGATGCTCAGCTCCGTTACTTTTATTACTTCCTTGTACAGTCGAATACTTAGCAGTTTGTTCTGGTTCATTTTTACAAAACTTGTAGAGAGTGACGACTATTTCGAATAGCATGAAACAACAATCTTCCAAGTTCAAAAAGACGAAAAAGAAAGTTATTAGCCTGGAATCCAAGTTGAAGCAGGCGAAGCTTGCCCTTGCCACCATTAATCAATTGAAGTGGGATTTGGCCACCATTAATCGTGAAGTGTCAACATATGTTCTTGAGGTGTCAACACATATTCTCGAGGTGTCAACGCATAAAGAAAGTAGGCAAAAATTCTGAAATGAATGGCCAAGTGTCGACACCTGAAGACAGTAGACAAAAATTCTGAAATGAATGACCAAGTGTTGACACTTGATCTTGAAGTGTCGACACTTGGAGACAGTAGACAAAAATTTTGAAATGAATGACCAAGTGTCGACACCTGTACTTAAAGTGTCGACACCTGGTGACAAGGGCCAAAATTTAGGAAAAACAAAGACTCAGCTTTTCTGGTCGGACTTCCAAGCATGTTTTGGGTCATTTAACCTTGAAATTTGAAAAATGTTATTTGAGAAAAACTTGTAAGTATTTGAAGTAGCTATCCTACGACACTTGAATCAACCAAAAACGTCGTATGAAGAAGTTATGATTAAAATACGAACAGTGGTTTTGAAATAAAAACATGGCGTTACATGACTTGATTTTTTATCCAAAAATGGTGTGTTCGTGTTGTATTTCCAACATATTTCGCATCTATAACTAGGATAGAGTATTAAGCTCTTCTTAACCGAAAAATACATAAAGAAACAAAGAAAATTCGTGAGGTTACCTTGTAAAAATCCTTAGGGGTTCCCTAAACTTTTTCCTCTCTCCTTTCTTTCTTCTTCTTTTTCTTCTTTCCTTCTCCTCTCTTTCTCTCAAAGCAATTCTTCTATTTTTCTATCTTCCTCTATTTCTCTTTCCCTTTTCTTCTCTGTCTTCCTTTCTCATTTGGTTTAGTCCCAGCATTTTTGCTGGGACAAGCATGGTGTAGTGGAAAGGGGTTGGAGTGGTTAGGGGTTTGTGACTATTTGGGGCTTGGGAATTTGATCACCTAGTGCTATATGGGATGGTTTACACCACCATATGGTCCCTATTGATCAACATAGGTCAAAGCATGCCTATATGTATTCATTTTTTTTTGTTACACTTTAACAGAAAATCTTTTCGGGTACAAATTCAAATTTAAGTAAAAAATTTCAACATTCATTATTGATACTTGCAACATAACATGGATTAATTTCACATATATATAACATACATTGTATAGTATATATATATTTTTTACTTAGAGGAATTAAATATTTTAAAATTTGGGGATCTTACAGGTGGCTCTTTTTAAACCTTAGAACCGCCCCGGAAAGTCCTCCTACCGCCATTTGAGCTGGCTTCATCA
>BRYE01000008.1:11479791-11482291 GCA_030159115.1 Actinidia arguta var. hypoleuca
AGGATCAAAATATACAAATTCTGACCACACGGACGAGTTCGGAATGCAAGAAAACCTTAAGGAGGGTGAAACTGAAAAAATTAGAATTTTTTTAGACCAAACTGTCAAAATCAAAAATCCTAGGGACCAAACTATAATTTTCAATAATTCTAGGGACCAAAATATAATTTTAAAATCTACAGAGACCAAACTATAATTTTATGAAATTCAGGGACTAAAATATAAAGTATTTAACCTTTAGGGACTAAAAGTGTAATTTATCCCAAAACAGGAGCTAACAGCTCGGTCAGCTGGTCAACGGCTCAGACAAGTCAACACTCGGCTTAGATGGTCAACAACCCAGGAAAAGTCAACGGCTCAGGTCAATAGCTCAAGTTGAGTTAGCACTCGGCTCGGCTCTGACAGACGTGCATGTGGGCGAGCGGCAGGAATGCGCGTAGGACTCAGTCATCGTTCACCTCTAGAGTGCGTGCGGCGCGTGGCTGAGACTGGTTCTCACGTGCGGGGAGAGATGCAGTGTGTGCGAACGTGTGGAACAAGTGGATCTGACGCGCCGACAATTAGGTGGCGCGTGAAGGCGCGTTCCGCGTCGGATTGCGACTATGTTGACTTCAGGAGCTTCGTCTCGAGGCAACAAACAAGGTGGTGCTATCAGAAATCAATTTAGAGCACTTTTGCACATGCTATTTCATTAAGCAGCGACGGACTAGAGATCAAAGAATGAAATATTTAAAAAACCCTCATTTCATGAGCAAGACAACCAATTATTGGGGACAACATTCCACACCACCAAAGCTAACTAACCTTTGTCGTAGATGTCTTAGCCCTTATTCTTAATCCAACAATATTCTCCTCCTTTCTCATTACAGATGGGGAAATGGAGCAGTGGGGAAGGAAGTTGAATGGAGGAAGGTAATCCTTCTTCTGAACAAGCTGGACAGAAAACAAACACAAAGCCAGTAGATGGCAACAAAATATGTAGCAACGGAAGCCATGTCAGGTAGTTTGAACATTACAACGAATGGAACGCCATTGGTGGCTTTATATATGTTTGTATTTGTACCTGTCGATGATATATTGTTTTCACAAAAGTGGAAGGTAGAGTCAACTTTTTCATTCAATAACGCAGAATGGCTAATACCTACTTTGTGCCAAGCAACTCGCTCTATGTTCATCTTTTAATTATCATAGAGAAATCTGTGATGAATTTGCAATCATCCATATGGCATGTGCTGAACATTAGTTGGGTCACTTTATAAATTCATAATCTAAATGCTGAAGGGTGTTACGACATGGTCATCCTATCAAGAGTTCCATTTTCGGTGCCTCTAACCCAATTTAAAAACTGAAGTTCTTAGTGCTTACATGTTTAAAATTTTTTTGCAAACATCAATTTACCGCTTTGTGACTTGGGCCATTTGTACATTACATCCCTCACATTTAGGAATAAGCACATAAGACCTTACGGATTCTTGCTCCTTTTCTGGACATCTTAATCATCTTCTTTGTTTTTAGGTGTCATTTGACAAACCCAATGTTCATTTTTCGGAGTAGCACTCACAATCTTCCCAATTATCCTTTTTTCGTCAATTTTTTTTAAAGCTTGGAAAACACTTGCTCTCTACCAAGCTTTGCTTTTGCCGGAAAGAAAAACCTTTTTTGAAAAATTCTTTGATGGATCTTGGAACACTCTAGTTTTGTTTTGAAAAAAAGTTTCGAAAAGGTATTTAGGAGGCTTAGAAAAAATAGGGGTTAGGGACGTAACTCTATTTCTAATACCATGTTGATATTTGTTGGGTGCTATCAATGTTGAAAATTTTGTAAACACTCAAAATATATTTTCCTATTTTTAAATTTCTTTACATGGACAGACACTGTTAGGCTTTTACACAGTCTCTCTTGGAGACTACTTCCTCACCCACTCTCGCACTCACTCACTCAGTTTTTATTTTTCTCTTCCCTCACCCTTGGAGGTTCTTTCTTCTTTCTTCTTTCTTCTTTCTTCTTTCTTCTTTCTTACTTCTACATTTCAGCCTTAATTTAAAATTTTCATTTTTCTCATTTAAAATTAAATGGCCAATCAAATGATTTGTTTTTTCCACATCCTTACCCATCTTTTGTTTTCTCAAATCTGGGTGGAAAAACATAGTTCCTCATCAATGCACCATGCTTCTTATCAACTCACATACAGTACAACTCCGTTCCTATATTTGAGCAAGTGTTCCTCTTATTGTCCTCCGAGTATACATCAAAGAAGCTTTTTATGGCTGCAAGCAAATCGGGAAGCTAGCAAATGCTTCTCCGAAAAATGAACATCGTGTTGGTTTTTTGACACCCAAAAACATAGAGGATGATAAATACCTCCATAAAGGGAGGACCCAATGGAAATAAGTTTGCAGGATCATGGAAGATAACTCCATTGCTATATTTGAGCAAGTGTTCTTGTAATTGTCCTTATAAGTATATATTAAAGGAGCTCTATATGGTTCCCACAATAGCA
>BRYE01000008.1:11514791-11517291 GCA_030159115.1 Actinidia arguta var. hypoleuca
GTGAGAAATTCGAGCTCGTTGTCGCTGACCTTGATCACCTCCGCCTTATCCCAGATGCTCATGATCTGCTTGCGTGCCTCTTCCGCGGAGGGCCACAGTGGCAGCCGGAGGTTGGGGTCGTAGGAGAGCAGGGCACCCGCCTGCTTTGCCACCTCCATTGCCTTCAAATGAGCCGCTCTGCACGGCTCCACTATCAAGCTAATCGATCCATAGTGGAAAACTTTGGCCTACATATTACATAAGTTCAACAAAATCATCCATACAATTGGGAATCATGTACTTCTTCTATCCAATTCGTCAATCCAATTCACTAGAAATTGCATTAACAACATGGTTTATTACGAGATGTTTCAGAAATTCAAATGTGACTTGTACCATTTTTCTCATGTTCTCAAATTCTGGAACTCAAACTCGGAAGACAATGTTTTATTTGAGCCACATGTGCATGATTCATAGCATGTGAAAGCATG
Source organism: Actinidia arguta var. hypoleuca (assembly GCA_030159115.1). Lineage (NCBI taxonomy): Eukaryota > Viridiplantae > Streptophyta > Magnoliopsida > Ericales > Actinidiaceae > Actinidia > Actinidia arguta. Next base: position 11,515,262 of record BRYE01000008.1, read on the forward strand.
GTTCCACATTTTCATTGAGATTTTTATAACAAAAACTAGACGAATGGAATGAAGAACAATAACTAGGAAAAATATATATATATCTTGTTATTGAATGTGGATCTATTGTGCTTAGTCGTTTTTAAAGAGATTTGGATGCCAAAAAAAATAAAAAATTATTGAAATAAACAAACAAATCTATCATTGTATACAAAATTTATATTTACATGTACACAACAAGTCTCTTTCTCTCTCTCTCTCTCTCTCTCTGGAATTCAACCACCCAAAAGTAATAAGAAAACAACTATAGAATATAGATTCAATAGGATAGGAGTGTTAGATATACCCTAAATAAATTTAGTATTATAGCCTATATTTTTATGCTTAGTTTAGAATATATACAACCGAAATTAATAAATGACAAATGCTCATAGGCTTTAGTTAAGAAAGCTTTAAAATACTTGTACATTCGTTAAGACAATAAATGTGCATGCATTTTATGCAAGTTTAACTAATGTTAGCAAAAAAGTTAATAAACCATGACCACTCCATTCTAAAGTGGATAATATTTGTTCAGTTGTAATGTAGGCGCAGTGGATCCAAGGTAAAAGAATTTTTTTTTTAAATATGCAGCATAATTTTTTTATTATATTTTAGTAAAATTATTTTTTAAGAACTTAAGACATCTTTTTAAAAATATATTATTTTTAAAAAAATTCACGTAAAAATAAAATTCAAAACTATGCTCTAAAAATTTGGAGAATGCTTCACCTAACGAATTTGGACTATGGAGAAAGCGACAAACTAACAACCAGTGTTAAAAAAAACAACTAGCATGCCCTGAACGACGTCACGGATTTTGATCCAACAAATAAGAACCGTTGGATTGAAACGACAGAGAATCTGCACCAATGGGACCCACAGCTATAGATCTTGAATCAACTGTACAGAGAGGGCCCCACCGTAGCCAATCCTAGTCAGAACTGACGTGCCGAGACTTTCACAAAATAGGAAATTCAGCGGAGACCCACGAATAGCGCCGCGTTTAGTTTAAGGCCCCCACTTATTGACTTTTTAAGGTTTTGAGTTGTGACTCTTTAACAAAAGTAAAAATAAATAAATAAGTCAGTTTTGTTCACAAAAATAAAATAGAATAATTTTCACTCTTTTTTTATTAATTAAAAAAAAAATTAATTTAAAAAATAGAAATATAAGGGTATTTCAGTAATCATACCTAACAAATAAACAAAGAGAGAAAACAATTGGATAAAAAGAAAGTCCGAAGATCATCACATAAAATAAAATTTGCTTGAAAGATTTGTTTTTTCCTTGATGATTTTTATCAATTTACTCTTTTGTTAAACAATATCTTTTATTTTTTTTCCAAAAATATATTTTTAAAAACAAAATATTTGTATCTTACTTAGTATTATTAGAAGTCCTTAAAATATATTGTTTAATGAATAGGGCAATCCAAAATAATTATTCCAACTAAAACAAATTTTATTTTAAGCTTATCAGCCAAAAAACAATAAGTAAGCCATCCAAACAGAGCCTAACGACTGAGTTGCAAAAGATCCAAAATTCTAGAAAGAGAGAACACAATGTGTGTTTGTTTGTGTGTGTGTGTGTGTGAGAGAGAGAGAGAGAGAGATCTTAGGATCTAATATAGCCGCGTTTGGATTAATCTCTTAAATAAGTCGGAATATGAAAAAATTGCCCTTTCAATCTAGAATTCGTTTGGAATATTTTTTTTCCCTTATTTTTATAAGATTTACAATTTTGTTAAACACTGAAACCAATTATCATTATAATTAGAAGCAAAAATTATCATTACAATTACTTAAAACAAATTGATTTGGGCACCCAAAAAAAACTAACAAAAAATTAGTAAATAGTCCAATCATGTGGTCGTATCTTATATAACAAAAAGTTCATAATTTTTTATGTATAAATAACATTATCCTCTTTTTAATTATAAATATATTTAATTATTAAATTTCACTATATTATATAAAAATTTTATTATTTTAATATTATGACAATACAAT
>BRYE01000008.1:11534791-11542291 GCA_030159115.1 Actinidia arguta var. hypoleuca
AACAGCCAAATATATAATACAGAGTTTCCAATTTTAACTAGAAACCAACAGCAAGAAAACAATCTTCTATAGCATCCATTCGATTCCCCAAGACCAAATTAATTCATCACATAGAACAAGTATTGCTAGAGAGAGAAAGAGAGAGAGGGATTATAGCATAGGTGTTAAGTCGTATCTGAAAAAAGGGCCAACCCAATCGCTCGAATTCGAGAACAACAAGAGCAATTTCGAAGATATAATAAACAATTGATAGCTATGAAAAGATAAGTCCCCAAATATATGATACAGATAAAAAAAAAAATAATCTATAATGTCTATTCACCAAAAAAGCCCTAATCCAAACAATCTTCCAAATTCAACTCACCAAAAAATTGTAGAAGCACATGCATAAACATAGCAGTGTGTGTGAGCGCGTGAGAATGAGAGAGAGATTATTGCATAATTGGGGATTCAGATCTGAGAGAAGTCATAGCCAGTAAACACAATTGCACAAATTCCAAACTAACAAGAGTAATTTTGGAGATATAACAAACTATTGATATTAAAAGAAAAAAAACCCAAATATATGATACAAAATTGTCAAACATATGTGCATAAGATCTAAAAGAAGACTAACCCAGAAAACCCAACTGCTCAAATTCAAATCAAAATTCAAAAAAAATAACAAGAACAATTTCAAACATATAGCAAACTATTGATATTATGCACAGACACATGTATAGAGAGAGAGGGAAAGAGACCTGAAAGGCAGACAAGTGCTCCTTATAAAACATCTCAATAGGGGATTCGACCCATCATCAATCAAGCTCTTACAAACCTTACTATCGATCAAGCAACTCTTGATCTTATTCCAATTCTTGGTACTATTAACCATCTTCTGCAAGCAATTCGAGTAATCACCGAACACGAGCCACCCAAGCTCCAACGGCAGGGGCGACGACGATAGTGGTGGCCTCCGGCGAAGAAGATTGCTTGTGGTGGCCTCCGGAGAATATGATAGTCTGATTTTTTTTCCGGATTTGAACTACCTGTTCACTTGAATGGGGGAGATGAGAAACGGTGAAGGAGGGGAGGGTTTTTTGGGATTTTAATTTTTTTTTCAAAATGACGTGTTTTGAAAATGTTGTTAAAAAAAATTAAAAATTTTGTTGTAAACTATCATTTCTCCCAATACCACAATTGCATTCAAAATTTACTCCCATTTTTAATGATTTGTTTTACCAAGTTTTTCAAGTGGAATGGAATTATTATCTCCCCTCTCACACTAAACAGTTGCGGAGCGAGAGCTAGTGAGAGAAATCTCCGATAACAGTTCCTAGTAAAACCTTCAATCTTCAAAAATGTATTTGTGTGTTGTTCTATTTATGAATTAGCTGATCTTTTCCAACATTATGTCTTCATCTGTGATTTTTTATTTTCATGACCATTCATGTCTTCTGAGGTTAAAGTTTAGGGCTGATTAAAAACGCAGTTTTATTGTTTTGTTGGGAAAAGAAAAGCCCTAACGCTGTCCAATTATTATTTTTTTCGTTTCAGTTTTAGTATTTTTTTCTTTTTATTTATAATAAAAGGAATATGATCCCATATTTTGCTTATTTTTGCTTATTTGTTATTATTTTTTAAAAGAATCCAACAAACAACAAATAAGCAAAATATGATCCCATATTTTGCTTATCTGTATTTGTAATGCATTGATATTTTTGTAAATTTTATAGTTTTAAAAGGATTTTTTGGTGCTAAGAAGTTCTAGAAAGGTCCGGTTACTTGAATTTATAGTTTTGTTTGAATGTGATTAAATGTCATATTGTTTACAGTTCTATAAATTAAAAAATTGTATGAAATGTTACAATATATAAAGCGATAAATATAAAATAGTATACTAGAATAAATGTTACGTTAGGCGGTACAAAATTGACAACTTTGTTGACAACATAGAAAACGTGCATGAGATGTTTACTATATATGTAGCGATAAATCTGAAATGGTATACTGATACACACCGGTATTGTTAAGTACTGTATCAATAGTCGAAATGATACATTATCCGGTATGGAATTGACAACTTTTTTGACAATATAGAAAACAACACACTAAATTGAAAAATTTGTGAATGATTTTGTCTACACTGCCTATATTATAATTTTCACATATTAATTTCATTGCTATCTATTTTGCATGTTTTCCTTTTGTTTTTTATTTCAAATGGTGGATTATTAGTCACCAATTATGCATTTATAAAATTCAGTTGAGCTTAATTTTCTTTTTCTTTTATGTTGGTATCACAATGTGAAGAAATTCTTAAATTTTTTTGTTTTTTACACAAAATGGGTGTTGCAGTAGTCACGCTCCCTTCTACCTTTGCACTATTTTTTTATGTTTTTTTTTTCTTTTTACAATTTTGATATTGGATTGTAATGCGGAAAACTATCCAAGCATAAATTTGTATATGAGTTTGCTTTCCTCTTTTAGTACTACTATAGGCTTATAGCTAACTGCAATTGTCCCAACAGTTTTCCGAGGAAGAGAAAAATGGAGCTAGAAAGAAGAAAGAAAAACAAAAAAGGCAAAGCAAAAGCAGAAACCCAATTCCCATATGTTTCGGAAGAGATTGTTTTTGACATACTCGCATAACTATGAGTTATGCTTTTCTTCGGTTTAGATCTGTTTCAAAGTCTTGGTGTTCTTTAATATTCGATCCCAAATTCAAAGTTTCCACTCAAAGGCAGCAAGTTATGACATGTGTACACCAAAGCAAGCACAACATAAAGGCCAATGGAGGCTTTCCGTCCACTTGGTAGATGATGAAGCTTTGGTAAAAGAACTTCCTCGCCCTAAATTAACGTGGAAATTATATGATTTTGTGCGAAGAATTAGTCGTTCGTGTAATGGGTTGTTACTTGTTAGTGCTGGTCAGGACTTGTTCTTGTGGAATCCAATGACTAGGTTGAGCAACAAGGTGCTTTCACATTATCTCTTGAGCTATTACCAATGTGGTGCTGAACAAACTTGTGGACTTTTTTATGACTCCATCACTGACGATTACAAGGCAGCCATGGCGTTTAAGGGGATTAAAAAGGACTACCTTATCATGGTCGGAAGCTTTAGAAACAAAACTTGGACAGGAATTGTTTTCCCTTATGACTTGTTATATTTGAAGTCGGGGCCTACTATGAATGGTCATGTGCATTGGTTAGTAGTCTTTTCTTGGCTCGCAAGTCGAGCGCTACATGATTGTTTCTTTTGATCCTCACACGAATGAATTTGTGAAGGCGCCTTTGCCACAACATGAGCTAAGAAGAGAAACTACTGTAATTGGCATCGGGGTTTTGGATGGATGCCTTTCTTTGGCTCTAACCAAGACCATATATGTCGTAAAAACATGAGAGATGTTGAGGTATTTGCAGTAAAGAAATGTGGTGACAAGGTTGTTGTGTTCAAAACGAATCACTGATTACACACATAAGACAATAGAATTTTACGTGGTTCGGCCAATGATACATAATCCACTAATCGAACGAATGGATTACAAAAGGAGAAAACGCACCCTCTCAACTCACACTCTCTCACACTCGCTCTCTGTCTTATCTCAACTCACAGTATACCGCTTTCAGCCCATAGCCCACTGTACACAAATCTCAGCATCCTGTCCTCCCTTTTATAGACCAATGGAAGAAGATGGTGGACTTTGAGTATGATATATAATAGTTATCCTATTCTACCTAGAGATAATTCTCTCAATAGTTTTAGATAACTCGAGAGTTTTACTCTCACATGGACACTCCATGTCAGCCAATCGGGCTTGGACTCGGCTACTGGGCTCATTCAAGTGGGCTTGAACTCATCTGAGTGGATTGGACTCAACAATCTCTCCCTCCAACCCATTGGAGTCCTGACAGTTTTTGGTCCAGCTCTCCCATACGATCTGTAAGACAGCATCCGAGATACCTTATCCTCATCAACGGTCTACTCCACTTCTCACCTAAGTGTATGCACCTTCACACCGAAGTGCCTGCACCTTCTCACCAAGGTGTCTTCCACCCCCACCGGGGTGCGCCAAAAAATATGTCACTTTGCGAGTTTTGTGGCTCAATTTCTCCTTCTTTGTGCACACAACTAGAGAGAGATCACCGCCACTAATCAAATCGAAAGCGAAAAAGACTCGTTTCGAATTCGTTGCGCTCGTCGCTGTACAACTCTTCAAAATCGTCTTTGTCTCCCTTTAACTGGAGATCCTACACTGGTTGCACCACTCTTGTCTAGTCAGATTTCTTCACATATCCCAAAATATCTCCCTGCGCTCTTGTACCACTCTGAATCCTCCAGGTACTTCTCTTTTATAGACCAAGAAATTAGGTGATAGACTTCCAATATGATACTTAATTATTATTCCATTATATCTAACAAAACATATCTTAACTCAAGACTAACTTTTCAATAAATAATCTTTTCAAGAGTTCTTGTTAATTCGAGAGTTTCACTCCTACGTTAACACTCTATGTGAATCAACTAGGCTTGAGTCCAAATATGTAGACTGGACTCAACAGCGGTGGCCTGGTCTTGCAATAAAGAGAGATTCCGACTTGATTTGGGCCACAACAATAGCAACGATGGTTGTGGAGGATGAGTAGGGGGCGTCTCACAGCAGAAAGAGAGAGAGGAGGAGAGAAAGTTGGAGAGAGAGGAAATGATACAGTATATTTATCTATTCTGAGGTATTTTATTTTTTCAGATGATGTGAAAGTGTTCACATTTGACTTTAAAAAATTAAAACCTAGAGACTCCGACTCCAAAAATTGTTTGCCTTGAATTTTAAACCAGGTTGAATTTTTTTCGAGGGATTTTTAATCAATTACCTCGAAAATATTTTGAAAAAGCCTCGGTTGAACGAGGTTTCCCAAATCTAGGCACCTTTTGGTATGACAGGTTTTTCAGTTTTAGGCTTTTAAGCACAGAAAATAGCTAAATCTGTTCGGGATGGGCTTTTATGTCAATCAAGCTAAATTTAAAATGGGACCACAATCCTCCAATTAATGACAAGTAATTAAAATGACCATGAGTTTTCATTTCAAAAATATAAAATTGAAAAATAAAGTAAAAAACTAGAGTTAGCAAGGACGACAAAATAATTCTATGACAAACAAAAAATCAGTTCTGGTTGGTTTAGTTTTAGAATTAATTACGCATAATACTTTTTAATTTTTTTTGTGAGAGCAAAAACATTCATTATTTTCATATATTATTTATTTATTAGGAAAAATAATTTTTTAGAATTTGATAACGTCTTTTTAATACTTTCATAAAAATGCATTATTTTTTGAAAAATTCCCAAAAAAAAGAGTTTAAAAACATCCACCAAATAAATCTTCCAAAACTATTTTGCAAAAATAATTTTGCAAAAAATTTTAGCTTAAAAAATTATTTTTTATACACCAAATGATGTAAAGCTTTTTTATTGGACTTTTCTTAACAAAAGTCATAAACATTTATTCCAAATGTGACTAAGCATGCTTGAAATATAAGCAAGATCTTTAAGCTGCATTTTGATCAATAATTTGGTGAAAAACAATAAAATAAAAATAAAAAAATTAGATGATCCAACCATTCAAAATCATTGAATCATTTATATTTTTTATTTTATTTATCTTAATAAATCTTTATTCCAAACACAACCTTAAATATTTAGAATGTTCTTCCTAATTTTTCTGCAAAAAGTATCTTATGTGGAATTGTGGAAGTTACAATATTTTACTTTCCAACAAATAGCAAATTGAACTTTTGCAAAGTGCAGTGCCATGGATAATAGAAAGTATATAGGGGCACAAAATCATTAGCTTCTATTGTGTCATTTTTTCTCTTCATCCTATTTAGGCTGGTTTTTAAATTTTTTCATCTTTATTAAACTTTTTTAACTGTTTAATTAAAATTTATAGTTTTGGGGCTCTTACTGAGGGAGGAATTTGAAAATGTAAATTTTTTTGTCTAATTTGAAATAAAATTTATTAAAATAAAAAATTATAAAATTTTGAATAAACGATGAAAAAAAAATTCACTAAATTTGACGCAAACTAGAAAACCAAATTAGTCAAAGAAACTCAAAATCTGTATAATTGGCAACCTGAAACTATATAACAACAATGATTTTTCCAGGTGGTTGTTTCGTGGGTTTCGGCTAAACCTCAACTTTTTAGGCATTGTTATCAAATAGGTTTTTATTACTTTATCCCTCAAACTATTTGAATTTTTTCTACTTCGTCTTTGAACTATGGATTGTGTATTAATTCGTACATAAACTATCTAATTTAGGTTATATAACTCTTTGCTAATTACAAGTACTACCTTTTAAGTTTTTTAATTAGAAAAATGATCTTGAAGTTTTTTTTGTTTAATAATAAGTCAACAAGTCTAACTTACTTTGATAAAAACAAATATCTTCTTTATACAATAATATTTGATCTTAAATATAATATCTCAACATGAGTTATCCCAATCCTGAACTTCAGATTTAGTCTATATAAGTCGTGAATCTAACTCAATAGATTTTTTAATATTTCTATTTATGATTTATCTGTTTTTAGACAGAGTACCAGGACTCTGATACCAAAAGACATGGAATAATTACTAAATTTCAAATTTTAAAATTTTAAATAGACTTATTTAGAATTTAAAAAGAGATGTTTTTTAATAATCTTTCAAGTTTATAATTGTAATTACACTAGGGGCTAAATTGACTTTAAATTGGATAATTGAAAAACTGATTAGACGGGATTAATACTTTAGGGACTACAAAGATAAAAAACTGTATAGTTTAGAGGATGTTTATGTGTTTCAGTAAAAGAAAATAAAATGACGTCGTTTCACTAAAAAAAAATTCGATCATCGCCGCAGTCCAAAGCGACGCAGTTTAGGGAAAAACTACCCAAATTACCTCTCATTTCTTTTTCCACAATCCCCCGCCCAACCCTTACTTAGCCCTAATCACGCACGCAAGTGTTTTTTTTTCTCTCTCTCTCTCTCTCTCATGATTTGGGAAGGGAGTGACGAGTGGGGCTTGGTTAGTCAATCAACGGTGTACTTTTTTTTGTCTACTCTTTTTAAGTTGAAGTATTGCGTTTAATTTGTTCTCATTTTGTTATTTTAGTATTCTTCTGTTCATTTCTTTTACATATAACACGATGTAATTGTCCTCGAATTATCTTCTTCCAGAGTTTTGTTAGTGGAAAAAGTCCAGTATAAAAGTTGTATAAATTTGAGTTGGGTGCATACAAGATAGGGTTATAGATTTATAGATTTTTCCTTTAAGAACATTCCTTAGGAGGCGACAGAAATCAATATCTGTTTTCAAATTTTAACAAGATTTTTTCATTGTTGTATTAAACCAAAACAACTATATTAGCTCAAAAAATCTTGCCCAAAACTAAGCCTAAAATTTTCTACTTTTTCTTAGTATGCCCTCCTGAAACACCAAAAGTACTCCCATCTTCAATTTCCCGGTGCCTTATC
>BRYE01000008.1:11552291-11557291 GCA_030159115.1 Actinidia arguta var. hypoleuca
TTAAGTTTTAATCGCTGGGAAAGAGTAAAGATATTTCTTGGTTCGTTTGGACTTTGGAAGTGTTTCATATCAAGCCTTGCACAGGAGCACAAGGGTAGGGAAGCAGTAGGGAGTGGGAAAGTGGAGGGAGAGGAACTCCCTGCTATCCTGCCAAAATGAAGCCACTCTAAAATGGGGAAAAATGGAGGAATGGAGGGGTGAGAACCTGGAGAGTTTTGACTTTTTTCTGCAAGCCTGCACCCATAAATCCTTTTCTTCATTTGTAAGAATTTTTATGATTTAAGTAAGCATTTAGTGGTCTTTGTTTGATGAGCCAACCAGTAGTGGGCTAGGTGGTTTACCTTTCCCTCCCAAAGGTAAGAGTTAAATTTAATTACTAAGAACAAGAAGGCTACCAAAATGAGCATTAGCTGGGTCTATGATAAAGAAACAGTTGCCATAGGAGGCATGCCTCTGTATGGAGTTGCTTGAAGACATAAGGATTCTTTAATCAACTTAAGTAGTTAGAATGCTAGCTTTGTTTGGTTGAGTTGATTATGTTATTGAATATTATCCAGAATTCAGTTTTGTGCTTCTTGCGGTACTATTATGAATTTGTTCAGTTAGCAGTAAAATATTGGTGAATTTAGTGCAAAGGTTCAAGTTAGGTAATTGGAGCTCCATCAGTCGTTTTTGATGTACTGATCACCTTTTTCCAAAATATTTATTCCTGTTACTGTCATCTTTCACCTCTCATTTGTAAGGGTTCTCTTTGGGACTTCGGTTTGCTATTTTCCACACAATTTTCATTTTGGAGATAATATATATTTTTCATTAGATAGCCTGCTTGATCATGACCTCTACTATCTTATCACAAAGTGTTGGAATTAGGAAGATTCTTTCATTAATCTAATTAGGAAGTTTTCTTGATTTAGTTATTTATAATAGGTCATGTTGATCATAGTTTATTCTCCCAATTATTCTATCTTTATTTTCCTTTATTAACTTTCCTAATTTAGGTTATAAGTTGTATTATATATTGAGAAGTCTTGGAGGAATAAAATTAAGCCTTTACATCTTTCTTTTCAAAGAAAACCTTATTTATGTGCTATGCATCTTTTTTTCTTCTTCAGCTTGCAAAGAAAGGAGAAAAGTTTATAGAGCTTCCATACGTTGTCAAAGGAATGGATGTTTCATTTAGTGGAATTCTGAGTTACATTGAAGCTACTGCTGAGGAAAAGCTCAAAAATAATGAATGCACCCCTGCAGATTTGGCTATTCACTTCAGGTAATCATTTTTAAAAAATACATATCTTTTGGTGGTGATTGATAAAAGGTTATTTATCTGGTGTACCCGTTTCTTGACTGCAAGCTATAAAACACATATATGGTTATGGGACGCTGTTACGACACAACTCTTACGACACTCCAACAAAGCGTTTTGGAAAAAAAAAATATGGGACTTCATTGTTGGGACACATCGATTATCAAATATATTTTTTGTTCAAACATGAAAACAATAACTACTTTGTTTTTTACATTACAAACACGTTCATAAGATATCATATTTTCGAAATATTTTTACAAACAAATTGGAAGTTTTGAGATCTAGACTTCAGGAAATTCAAAATTCTGAATTAGAAGGCAGTAATAGGTGTAAATCTACATTGTAATAGGCAGTATGCAACTGATGATAGGTACTGTATCGACAATGGGGCTATGATTGCTTATACTGGTCTCCTTGCTTATGCTAATGATGCATCAACTCCACTGGAAGAATCGACATTCACTCAACGGTTCAGAACTGACGAAGTGGTGGCAATCTGGAGAGAAAAAGGAATGCTAAGCAGTCTCATGAACAAAAATGTCCACCCCCACCCCCACCCCCACCCCCACCCGCCTTTTTTCTTAAAACTAAGGTGGTGTTTACTAAGGTCATTTTTTCCTTCCTTGTCCATCTTCTCCTATGTATAAAGCAGATCAGTCTGCGCAGTAATTTTTTTCCACTCTCGTGAAAAGGCAAATTTAGCACCTTGGAATTCTTTCACATCCCTTCTAACAGCACATCGCTGGTCATAAATTCTATTGTAATGCTGGGTAATTACATCAAAAAACTGCAGTCACCTTTTGTCCTTTTGCAAAAATACCGCTTTCCCCTTTTGATTTACCTTATTTCTCTTTTAAATCAACCACAATATTATTTCATCCCTTATTGAAACACCTGTTCGAGCCTCTACATTCTCTTATTTCTTGTCTTACTGTAAAGCATTGATGTAATATACACATTTATGGGGATAATATATACCTGTCCAATTTGTGCACCGTCTGACATCTGTGTTTGTAAGTCCCTCTCTCTCTTCAAAAGAGCAAGGTTTTATGATTGAAAATATTAGATTTTAGGAGCTGTTTTATAGCTGAACTAGTAATTACTCGTGTTTAGGGACACTATGTAAAAAAAAAAAATTACCTCTTAAGCGTACTCGTTGGAGTTTTATATCGTAAAAAAAAAGAGATACGATGCTATAAAATGGAGAATAAATTAGAAAGTATAATGGTTTTGAAAAAAATATTGCTAGTTTAGAAGAAATAAAGAAGAAAGAAATGAGTGTTTTAGTTTTTCGGGGTGAGTGCCATTAAAAAAATGATCCAATGGGTAAAAAATATGCCCAATTTTTTTTAAAAAATTGTCTATTGGATCAAAACTTATGTAGACTCTATACATTTGAAAAGAAAAAAAGTAATAGTTTTAGGGAAGAAAAAATAATTTAGGGTGAAATCTCAGCAGTTAAATTCACTCAAATGAATTTTCACCGTAGATAGCGAAAGATAGATTTGAGATTCAAAATAAGTTGTGGTTTATAATATAGATAAAGCTGATTTTCTGTAGAGAAACAAGAAGGAAAGAAGAGGAAGTTTAGGAATCACTCATAGAGGCCTTAGGCATCACACCTAGGGTTTGTTTGCGTGACACAAACTAAACTAAGCATAATAGCTCTCCATAAGCCTAAAACATAATTATCCTAACTCCCAAGTAGGTTGGGCATGAAACAAAGCAATTTCCAACTTGATTGTTTCTTTAATATTTATTTTTCTTGCTCCTCTTGTACATTGTATCACACATCTTCTAGGAAATGCATAATTATATTCACCAGAATCATAGAGATGCAATAATATATCAAATCTCTTTAGGCAAAGGCTGATAAACGAGTCAAGCTAGCCGAATAGTAGAATGTTCAAGCTTGGTTTGAAAACTTACCCAACTTTAAAAATTTGTTCGAGCTTGGTTTGCTTATCAAGCAAACCAATCTCAAATGAGTTTTAATCGATCCAATCATGAGTTAAGCTCGAGTAGCTTGAATTTTTTAAATATTATAAGTTTACCGAGCCGAGTAGAGGAGTGTTGAAGATTGGTTTGAAAGCTTAACAAGCTTAAAAAATACGTTCAAGCTTGGTTTGTTTAAGTAACAAACAAATTTCAAACAAGTTTTTAACGAGCTGAACACAAGCCAAGCTCGAGCAACTTTGTTTGTTTATCACCCTATCCTTGGTTATTTCGGAAGAAGAACATCCGCTGATGTTCTTTACTTTCTGCGCTACGCAAGCAAATTCTTTTCTGTGCATGCAATTTCTCGAGATGTTCGCCTATGTTGTTCCGATTTAGAACTGTTCTTGTTTTTCCCACACAAGTAAACAAGCATGTGCAAGTACTTGGGAAGATGCGCATTATGTGCTTTAGTTTGCATGTTAAAGAGTATCATGATTTGATTACTGCTTAATTTGAAGCTAAGCTCCTTAAACCTTTTTTGTGGGAATTGATTCCTCTCTAGGTTGACCTCCAACAAGTAATTCAGAGAATTGAAGATCTTGTGGACGAATTGTACTGTGAGGATCCCACCAGTGTAAGAATTTCATGTGCTATTTATCTGCCTGATACTGTTTCAGTTTTCAAACGGTTGTTTCTAACACATTGTAGACACTCTTCTTTTGTTTTAAATTACAGTTTGTAATTGATACTATAGTTGTGATGGGACAAATTTGACATTTGATTTTAAAGTTGATGTTGATTTCAAAAATTGTGGTTTTAGTTTTTGTAATTGTCATATTTGTGTGTTGGATATGCATGTTGAGAGAGTTGTGGTCGGAGATTTGTGAGTTATATAAATTTTACATATAAGAGACAAAATGGTAATTTTAGACAGTTTTTAAATTGTGATTTCGGTATTGGTGATACAGTCATGTATTGATCGATATCAGATTATATTGGTCGATATTTATTAAACTATCTGTATCGGAAGGCTCAAAATTTCAATAAATAACGGAAGATATGTAACGTATTGATTGATATTTAGAAACTTGATACAAAATAATAATCTAATATTTTTTCTTTACTCAACGAGTTGTACCTATAGCATTTGTTAAGTTAGTCTAATTTAAAACAGTGGCAACCCCAAGTTTTTTTTATCAGTTGACATAAAAAATTAAATTGTATAATCCTAAAATATTTACACATCAATATGTATCACCAGATATCTCTCTGGTAAATTGACAAAAGAATTCATATTCTCAAAAAAAAATTCACTACAATTGTATATCTATGACTAATCAAAAACCAAAAAAATGAATATACTCCGTTTGAACTTTGAAGCATGCATACGGTTAATTTGCCATCAACCGATCATGTTCTATCCTAATTTAGGCCTTAATTTGCAACTTAAATCTATTTTTAGACGAATTTATAGGACAACTTAACCTCTAACATGGTTAAATTGTCATTTTGGATTCCACAACCTTCGTTGTGGGATCCAAGAAGGACTAACATTATATATCATACTTAAAACGTGCATTTAACAATTATTCATAAAAATATATTTTAAAAATACTTAACGCATAAACATGTAGACCAATTTAATTTTAAACATGACTCCATACAATGCACATTTTTATTAGTTATTCTTCAAGACACTTTTTCAAGATACATACCACATCTCTATACTAAGTTATGATAAATATGGATTAACCAC
>BRYE01000008.1:11574791-11582291 GCA_030159115.1 Actinidia arguta var. hypoleuca
CCACTCTAAGAATTTCTAAAAACTAGACACAGAATTTTAATATAAAATGCATCCAAGTAAATGAGTTATGGGTCTTGGGAAAACATGTTTAGTTCGTTGACTGTTAACTTAATGCTCATATCTTGAACTTAAACCGTGCCTGATTTTCCATTTCTATTGCTACGTTATTCCAGTGTCGGACGGCCCTAGATATATTGGAGAACAACGGTTGGAATCCGGAATTAGGAACAGAAGAAACTGCAGGGGATTGTAAGGGCTACTTTCCAAAATTGAAAATGTAAGCTGATTGTGAACCAAATCTATGTTACTTGTTTTCTTCCAAGTAATGTTTTGCCAACTTGAATTGCAGTGAGGTGGTTTGCTCGATTATCTTATGCCATGTGCAGACATCTCTAGAAGCCCAACCCTCAGAGAAAAGACTGATTTTTGTTAGCATCAACCAATTTCTTAAGCAGAGGAGATGAGTATGCTTTGGAAATAACTATATAAACCAAGGAGTATGCTTGGAAAAGAAAAAAGAAAAGAGGGTTGTAGAAGAATGTTGCAGTGTTGTTTAGAGACGACGACAACAGGAAAAAGACGGAAAAATGGAAACGTATGTAGGCATTGAGGAACATTTGTATCGCTTTCTTTAAGACGATATTTTTCATAGAATTTGTTAGAGTTTCTGGCGGAGTAGTGTCTTCAGGATACAGCAAAGCATTTGGATTCGACATATAGCAATATTGGAGAATTCCCAGAACTTATCTAGGAAATTTATTAAAACGAGATTGTGTAGTAGGCGAGGGTGAAAAATGAGAGATGTCAGATTCAATTGGTCCATATATTATTTATAGAATTTGTAGATGCACTTCTAAGAAGTTGCAACTCTTGTTGAGATTGTTGTTTATGGCTGTTATAATTTAGTAGTCTTTTTCTTCATTTTGAGATGTTCCATAAAAAAAATTTACTTTAAAAAATCAAAACATAAAATTTATAACTTTCTAAAACTTAATATTAATAAAAAGTGAGAAATATATTTGAAAGTGAAAAATGAAGATGGCAATATTGAAAATGTCTCTAAATTTAAATTCTAATATAATAAATAATTGCATGTTCTTTTAAAAAGTTAAAGTTTCACCTGATCCAATTGAATCTAATTGAAACTATCTTAGGGGTCATAAAGTTAACGACTAGACAAATCTCCAATGACATTAAAGGAATTCAAACTAGCGTAGGGTTTTTACCTACTGAACAAATCATGGGGGGTGGGGTTTATTAACAATAGTTACATTTTTTTTTAAAACGGAAAACACATTGATATTAGGGGTCGTCCACGGTACCATGGCAATTGCAAGCATGTCAAAAATTATCCCTTTGTTCCTTATTTTTCTAAAATTAAAATTATTTTTTTTATGTATATAAAAAGAAAACATATAACAATAGATCTTTCTCCATCAACGCCCTGGATCTAGAGTTTTACCAAGTCTTTTTCAATGTATTCTTTTATTTGAATTTTCTCAATTAACTTTCATCTTTTGTGACCAGACCCTAATAAATTTTTGTGAGAAGTAGATTAACTTGGGTAGAGTCTGAACAGAATCACAAGCCTTTTTTCCTAGGTAGAAAAACAAAACTTACAATGAAATATTTTTTCTTTTTTCTACCAGAGCCTACAACAAGATCAACAACACTAGAATCAGAGAGTTTAACACAAACTAAGCTGTTTTGAAAGACAAAAACTTAAAAGACTTGTTTGGAATGAGAAAGAAGGATTTAAACCACGTCTTGAGTTCGAGCCCCAACACTTCAGAAGATATGATAACGAAATTCTCTTTTGTACCCAGAAATAAATAAATAAAAATATTTTTTATACTTTTCTTTTCACAAAATGCACTCTATTTTTTTGTCTTTATTATGTAAATTATAAATAAATGTCTAAATTAATCCTTCCAAGAAATGAAAAAAATAAAAGTCCAAGGATACGAGAAGGGTAATTCGCAAAAGTGTTAAGGTATTACTATAATAGTACATAATAAAGTCAAAAAATATCATCTCCATGAATAAAACTCCCTCAAATTAAGAAACATTTTAGACATAAAAGCAAACACATTATTTACAGGAAATCAAAGAAAGCATTATAAAGGATTAGAATCAAATGCCTAAACGCGGATCATACAACGAATAAATCATATTAGGAGAATCAAATACAAGGCCCCATATTACATAAAATAAAATTCTAGTTCATATAACTATTGAAACTCCCACAAACAATGAAGCAGCTATTGATGACCTAATGTTTCCATTTTTGCCATTTCTGATAATGGCTTTTTAGTTACAAACAAATCAAATAAATTAGGGTTTGACCAATCATTAAAAAAAATGGAAATGAAAATAAAATCAGCATTAACAAGGGATCTTATCAGTGAACCATCTGATGATTTTAAATGGAAGCTTTATGAGGTCGACAGCGAAGTTCACAATGCCGGCACAACAGCAGCAACATGGGCACAAACAAGTCAGCAGAGACCTGTGTTTAAAAAAGAAAATCAAAAAAGAGTTAAAATTAAGAGAGAAAAAATTGTTATTAAGAAAGGGGGAAATAACACCAAAAATTATAAATAAAAAAAATGAAGTGACATAAACTAAAATGTTTATGTTTCCCTGTTTGAATTGGGAAAATCGAAGAAAAATGAGTAAGCTACTATTTTCGGAATCAGTTATGCAGAGAATTAATGTTTGATAAATGATTTTTAAATTTTATTTTTTGAGAATTATTTGGAGAAAAAAAAACATTTTTAAAAAACATTTAAAAGTTATTTTCAAATTATTAAAAATCATTTTGTACAAAAACGAATAAGATATGAAAGAAAAGGATGATTGTTTTAATTTTAAAAACATTTTTACAAAATTGATTATCATAAACGAAACAGGGGTACATTGTCCTCTCATTTGAAAAGTTCAAGATCCACTAGACGAATCTTGTACCAATACGGAAAAAAAAATGAGGTTAATTTATTTTTTCTGATTTGCTTTCACTAAGCCATTCATTTGAAACAAGAAAGAATTATGCTTCCCATTAAACTATTAAACAAAACTTATGCATGCATAAATGTGTGAATACATGTATATCATTTCCAAACAAAGAAAATTAGAACCTTGGATTTGCACAAGAAAAAGAGGACAATTTAAAAAAGAAAAACCGAATTTAGGAAAAAGGTTCCTTTGAGAAAATTGAAATACCTAGAAAACATGAGTTGGGTTATGAAACTGGTTTTAAAAATAAAAACATTCATTGCCCTTTTTGTTACAATTTCCAAGATCAATTTAATTTTTAATGAAAATAGTTTTCAAGAATGTGAAAACATACCTCTAATGTCTTCTCAGAACTTAATTTTTCTCTAAAAAAATTCTTGAAAACAAGTTTTGAAAACTGCGTCAATAAAAAAAAAATTCAAAAAAAGTGCTACGAATTGAATTTTGTAAACATCAACGGAACAGAAATAATTGTGAGAGAGAAAAGAAAACAAGATCATACAAACAAAATTGAGAGATTAATAATGCGGACTTACCCAAAAACCCAAACAACAGCACCAACTAGAGAGAGAACCAATGCAACAAGTGCAAAAGGCAGGCCCAACAAGAACCCTAATGGCCTGCAATCTCCCATTCTTGAAACTTTGCCTAAACCCAACAAGAAGTTAACTCAATCGCCCTCCTCTTTCTCTCACTCTATCGCTCTCAATAATTTACATAAAACTATGTAAGCGTATACGCAAGCTTCGATCATGTTTGAAAAACTTTATTCTCAACCTCCTTGACACCCCCGCCCCCTGACGTGACAATTAAATTTTTTTTTCTTTTTAATTTTACTCTTTCCCCAAACTCTAACTTTGCTATTCATTACTTGATAAAAAAATAAATTCTTTTAATACCATCTTTCGATTAATTATTAAAAAATATTTGATTAAAATTTTTTAATTTTTTTTTACTTTTACCTTCCGAATTTTTATATAAAAAAAAATGATCAAATTTTATAAATCTTTTTCTCCCACCTCCAAATTTTTATAAAAGAAAAAAAATATGAATTAAAATTTTAAATATTTGTTAAAATTTTTATTAATTTATAAAATTTAATACAAAACTAATTAATATAATTTTATTTTAAAAAGCAAAAAAAACTCAAATAACAAATCTGAATTTTGAGTTGGGTGAAAGTAACTTTTTTATAACATAATTTTTTTATATAAAAATTCAAAAAGTAAAAAGAATTTAAAATTTTTGATTAAAATTTTTTAATAAATAACTGGGAGATAATATTTAAAGAAAAAAAACAGGTGAATGACAAAGTTAAAATTTGAGAGAAAAAAATAAAATTTAAAAGTATAAAAAATTAATGATCACGTCACGGGTGCGGGGGGGTGGGGTTGAGAGGTAAACTATTAATCCCGCCCCTCGTGTCAGGGGAGGTGTGGGGATGGGATATGTATTAGTAGTTTTTGGCTGAATTTGCCCTCTCTCTCTCTCTCTCTCTCATAGCAAGGATTTCTCTTTTTTATCTGTTTTTTTATATTATAAAATTAGTTTTTTTATTTATAAAACTTATTTTCTTTTTAGGTAAATATTTTTTTATTATATATTTCTAATCTTTTGTTAATTTTTTATAATTTATAAAAAAAATTAATCAAAATTTTATAATTTTTTTTTACTGTCAAATTCCTAATTTTTATATAAATTTTTTAAACATATAAGAATTTATTTATTACATTTTTTTGTAATACCATCTTTTCTTTCAATTTTTTTTTAATATTTTTAAACACTTAAAAATTTTATTAGTTTTATTTATCATAAAAACACATAAAAAATAATAACTTTTATCATATATCAATACAGTAGTAATTCAACATTACATAAGAACATAATTTTTAATCAATATC
The DNA here is from genome assembly GCA_030159115.1 of Actinidia arguta var. hypoleuca. Classification (NCBI taxonomy): domain Eukaryota; kingdom Viridiplantae; phylum Streptophyta; class Magnoliopsida; order Ericales; family Actinidiaceae; genus Actinidia; species Actinidia arguta. Next base: position 11,579,708 of record BRYE01000008.1, read on the forward strand.
TTCTCCAAATTCTTTTTCGGGGGACTGAAATGGTCTCTTTTTTTTAAATTTATTATAAAAAAATTATTGTTTTTAATCAGTTTTTTATCAATTTTTTTTATTTATTTTTGGATAAATAATCTTTATTATTATATATTTGTAATCTTTTGTTTATTTTTTAGTTTTAGATTTGGGGAGTTATTATTTATAAAAAAAATTTAAAAAGTATACAAATATGAATCAAGATTTATATATATTTTTGATCCATATTTTTATACTTTTTTAAATTTTTATAAATAATGACTCCCCAAATCTAAAACAAAAAAATAAATAAAAGATTACAAATATATAATAAAAAAGATTATTTATCCAAAAATAATAAAAATAAATAAATTTGATAAAAAAAACTGATTAAAAAAAGAAAAAAATAATGAAAAAAAGGAAACAAAATCATATAAAATGAAAAATAAAAGAATAAAAAGGTTGAATGGGAAACTTTTTACAAAAATAAAAAATATTATTTATTCAAAAAAAATAAAAAATTGATAAAAAAAAACACTGATTAAAAATAATAATAATGGAAAGAAAAAAAAACTACAAAAAACAGAAGAAGAAGAGAGAGAGAGAGAGAGAGAGAGAGAGAGAGAGAGAGAGAGAGGGGGGGGGGGGGGACGGGGGGGTTAATTTGGTAATTGAATAGAAAGACCAGGGGTGGAGCCCGGGAGAGTGTATGTCAGTGGGTGGGATTAATAGTTCTCGTGTGAGGGGAGTGAAAATAAAGGCTCTCCTCATGTTTTAGGGTTTGACAACTGGATATTGTTGGCCAATGTTCTGTTTTTTGGGATTGGTGAATACTGTACTATTGGATCTTTACTATTGAAAGTGACACATGACACAGCTGTCAAAATCAATAAGGTCATTTGAGATTTATTTAGGAGTATTATATAGTTTTGGGGATTTGATTACTGGACCTTCAGTCGTATCCTATTTAGGACGTGGATATGGAAAAGGGAAAGTCTCATTTTGGTGGTTTCTTGAGAAAACAATATTAAATTAGTGGCATTGAGAAAAAATAATCCGGCATGGAAGTGTCTGAAATAATATCATAAATATGGAATTAATTATTAAATAAATGTCTTTGGATCATTTTATCTTTAATTAAAATCTATGCGATTTTTTTCACATGTTTTACTTGCATCTCGCATTTGTTTCACTTGTACCAAATGCGCAATTGTCCAAATCACGATCGAAAAATTCGCAAAATGAGATTGGGGTAGTAGGGCTACTTTCGACATTAAGGATGATTAGAATTTCAACTAAAAGCTCGTGCAGTGAAGAATGGAGGGGAAAAGGTTGGTCGGAAGGTTTGAGGAAGCAACGTTGGGGATAGGGGGCAATGGGGATTGAGTGGTGCTGTAATGACCCTGAATGATGAAAAGAATTGTCATAGGTTCAATGGGTGGTGGCCAAGGTGACTAAGGAGAAGAAGGAAGTGAGATATAAAAGAAAGAGGAGAGGGTGAGGTGGTAGTGATAATGGTGGCTGAGTTTTGTGAATGGAATAGAAAGGTCAATCAATGTATTTAGAATTTTCAAGTGATGTACCAAAAGGATTTTAATGACGGATAAAATAGTCCAAAAATATTTAAGAATCCCATTTTTAATAATATTATTTTAGGTGCATCTATGCTGGCAATTTCTTTTCTTTTTTTTGCCAAGCAACTGAAATGAGATAATTTGATATAATTCTCTAAAATACTACTAAAATGAGATAATTTGATATTCTCTAAAAAAATACTAGCAATTCCATACCATATTTCCGCTGTTTGTTATATTGACAGAAATACCCTCGAGAATTACATAATTTCACCATTAAATTGTCGATTGTTTGTTGTAGCTATCAAAGGGCACCTTTGGTATCCTAATTTCATCATGTTTTGGCACCTGAAGCTTAAAAAAATGTACTTCCAAATCTGACTGTTTGGGTACCATCCAGATTCCAGATAGCAATTGGGAATTCAATAAGACCATGGCTGTAAGCTTGTAGATCCACATATCAAAAACCCTATTTGATTGGCCAAAACTAACAGAAAAAACTGATTGATTGAATCAAAACCCTAATCAATTGAAGCCTTAAACTCTCTATATATCTCTGTCTATATATGTTTACATACATAAATGTATATAGAGCGACTTCGATTGCGGCGGCGACATTCCCAATGCGGCGGCGCGCTACCCCATAGCATCAGCACGACCTCTACGGCGGCTACCCTACAGCAGTATCGGTGACCGCGACGAGCCGATTTCAGTGGAGAGAGAGAAGATTTATACAACAAATAGAAATGGAGTTTGGTTATTGATAGTTGATTTGTGGGTTTGGCCGTTGGTTTTGATTTGTTGGGTTTGGGTTTTGATTTGTGTGAAACTGTTGTTGGGTTGAGATGGTGGCCAGAGGATTGATGGCGGCGGCGGCGGCGGCGGCAGCGGGATGAGGAGTGGTGGTGGTCGTTGATGGCAGGGTTGACAATGGTGTTAGATTTTTTTAATGATATTATAAAAGAGAGACTAGGAGCGAAAATAGGAAAAGTTTTTATTTTTCTTAAAAA
>BRYE01000008.1:11602291-11604791 GCA_030159115.1 Actinidia arguta var. hypoleuca
AGAGAGAGTGGGAGACATTTTGATCATTTTATAAGGAGAGAAGGGAGAAAAGTGGTGTCAAGAGGTTGGGAGGATAATTTTTCAAACCTCAGGGGAGGTCACTTTAATTTCTCAAACATTATGGGTACTTTGTGTATTAAAGGCAAACCTCAGGAGAGGTCAATGTAATTCACCCTAAAAAAAATTATTGATGGGAGACAACTGTGAGAGAGAGAGAGAGAGAGAGAGAGAGAGAGAGAGAGAGAGAATAAAAGAAAGTAAAGAAAGAAGTGAAGGAAGAATAGTAATTAACACCACAACCTCATCTTCAACCTTATTCTCTCTCTCTCTCTCTCTCTCTCAGTTGTCTCCCATCAATAATTTTCTTTATTGCATTGTCGTTCTTCATCTTTTGATCTTAAATTGTCCATCCTTTGATACTTATTTTCCTCAAAATCTACCTCCAACAATTTTTAGTCTCCAAAACACATTGAGATTCTTTCAAACAGAAAATGTTCAAATGAATTCTCCAAAACACATTCACTCTTAGAGCAGTTTTGTTTGGTTCAATTTTTAAATTAATTTTGCATAATGTTTTTTAGAAAATGTTTCAGAAATTATTTTTGAGAACAGAATATTCATTATTTGCGTATATTAATTACTAATTTTTACCAAAAATAATTTTTGAGAATTTAAATACTTCTTTTAATATTTTCTAAAAAATTATGCGTTCGTTTTTAAAAAATTCTCAAAAAAACAAGTTTCGAAAACCATCAATCAAATAAATTTTCTAAAAAACTATTTAACAAAATTGATTCTGAAAACTAAATCACAAAAATTCCTACTATTTTCCATAGTTCATGGACAACAAACCCATATTTTGTTGGGGTAATAACAAAACCATATTTAGCAATCAAAAATAAAAATAAAAAAACAAAACAAAGTTTTTTTTGTCTTTAATGCTGAGACTATTTTCAGCAAAGTTAGGGCCTGCGTTTCCATCCTTCCCTTGGACCAACATCATATTAATAGAAGGCTGGCCCAACTGCAGTATTCTGCTCCTATTTAAACTATATTTGAATTAAAATTTAAGATTGTTTGCTAAAAAAATATATTAAAATTGTCATATTCCCAATTAACATTTCTGACTCTTTTCCTTCCATCACTAGCTCACCAATATTCCCAACAAGTCTCACCTCTGATCGCTATTGTATTTAGTTTCTGGAAAATGTTATACAAACTAACAAATTTTACAAACTTTTCTTACATGCTAATTGTGTTAAGCTGCGATAAAACTTTAGAACTTAAAATGGGATCCACCAGAGTAATTTTATCAGAAAAACTCAAGTAAAAAAGGAAAGTTTTATGATTTGTTTGTGTAGCGAATATTAGTCTCATTTAGCACTTTTTCCATGTCATTGTTATTGTCTCTCCCCCGTCTTCACGCTTTGATTTGTCCACTTGGCTAATTAGTGCCACCTCATCATCTTCGTCCGCACACTTTTGTAACACGTTGTCGTCGGAAAACTTGTCAACATCGTTAATTTCTATCACTGGAGTTATTAACATCTCAATCGAGTTCTTCATTTTCATCATTTTTCAATAAAAATGCTCTTGATTTTTTATTTATAAGTCTTTGACAATTAATCATGCTGGGCTAAGATTTTTTCAGCTATAGTTATTTTTAAGACTTTTTTATTAGAAAGAAATGAAATTATAATCCTTGTCTAAGTTAACAACAATGATTGTCACAAATAATTCTTATACAAATATATTTTCATCAAACTGTAATAAATTATAAAAGATAAATCTATGATTTATAAAATATTTGCTTTTGCATCTCCAACACTGATCTTTTTAGGACTTGTACTTGAGAAGTTGAATATAATGTGTCAACATTCCTCTATTACGTTCTACTCCTAATAGTGACCGCAAACCTTCGCCACAAAATCCAAAGACGATCCCATTCATGTTGAACAAAAACAAAAACAAAAACAAAAACAAAAACAAAAACAAAAACAAAAACAAAAAAACGTGACAACCACGGCGGGTGGGGGGCCGGGGGCACATGTGGCATAGGTGGAAAGCCGCCATTACGGGGACACAACCTATGGACGTTCGTCGTAGACGTGGTAGGCCCACTCTCTCCCTCCACCTCGGAGAAATTCTCCTCTGCCCAAAGGACCGTGTCTGAGCCCATAGGGCCCCTACATTGGGGTAAGGAACTGAAACTTATCCTCGGGAGTCTTACCTTAGGCTTCTCCACCTGGTTTGTGTTGGTCGAGCACCGATTCCCTAGAAAGGCCACCACGGTGGTTGCCCTTTCTGTTGGCTTTTACTGCCTTCCCCTCGCATGAGACCTGGTCGTCTTTGAGCTTGGAGCCCTTTGGACTGGGCTATTAATAATTTTTGCCATGTGGTATTGCATGCACTGTTTCTATCGGGAAAATGCTCAAAGGAATCAATTATCGTGCAGGGATAATTGTTCAAATATGTGTTGGTTTATTTTCAACCGTTTATC
>BRYE01000008.1:11627291-11632291 GCA_030159115.1 Actinidia arguta var. hypoleuca
AGATTATACTATTGCAATTCACTTCTTTCAAATGACCGGCAACCAATAAAACACATTACATTGACCACTTCTTGTAAACTTTGTCTTTCCAAAATGTTAGTCTGTCGAGATTTTTAGTTAATTTACATTTGAATTTTTGGAAAAACTTGGGGGATCGCTAAATTCACCGTGTTGGAGCCTCATTTGGACATTTTAGAAGCTTTTCAGTTTCTTGCAAAATTTGGAAGCAGGATTCAAGTTTGCATCACTTCTCCAAGGACATTTTATGGATGGTGTTTTGGAAGGTTAGTTCCCTACAGCTATGGGCCTTTGGCACTCCTTTCTCCTTGTCTTTTCTTCCTAGCTGTGCAACTTTTCTCTAGGCTTTTTCAGTAGCGCATAGATTCCGTGATTTCTCTTTCCATATCTGCTTTGCAGAGTATCTCTTCGATCTTTGTGCTCCTATTCTCCTTTCTCACGAACCACCACTCTCTTTCGGAATTCCACTCATATTCTGGGCTGCAACCTAATTAGCACAAGAGTATAGTGGGACATTGCTGGGAATCGATAAAATCTTGAGGTTTTAGTTAGGGCTGTTCCCATTTAGATATCTTGGTCTGGTCCTGATTTTCTCCACGTCATCTGTAGATTCTAAGAATCTTTCCTAAAGCAGAAAGATTTCAATTACTAACTCCATTCTTTTCAGCATACAGATTACTGGTCTATGCACTGCATCTTGCCTAAAATGGGTTGTTCTCAAATTGAGCAGTTCTTTGTGAATTTTTTATGGCCTGCCTCTGATAAGCCACCCTGATAAGGCTTTAAGCCCTTCACATGGATGAGAGAGAGAAATTCTATATTTTTTTTAATCCCATTTGATTTCAAATACATTTCTTGATAATTAACGGCACATTATCTGAGAATATTATTCAATATATAATACAAATATATTTTCAAGACGAATCCCCGTGCCCGTATCCCATTTTGGACACACATCCCAATATTCTAAGATTGAAACTTAGGAAGGCTTTAACACTTGGACACACATCCGCACCTAATACCCGTATATATAGGGATGGCAACGGGGCGGGTTCGTTCTCCCCCACCCCCCTCCCAAACCCCTGACGGGTTGGGAATTTTTTCCCACCCCATCCCCGCCCCGTCCCGTCCTGTCACGTTTAATAATTTTTTTTTGCTAGTTTGAGTTGAACCTAATTATTTTTAGAGGGAACAAAACATAGGATTGCATCAAGTTTCTTTTCTTTTTTTCTTCTTCATTTTATTCTCTTTATGTAACTAAGTGGATATGCGTCATGAATTTGGGAAACATATCTTAGTTTAAATTTGGATACCGTAGGGTTTCTTAACTTTTTAATCAACAAACAATTAAGTGAATCTGTGCCATTAATTTTTTAATATTAAGAACATTTCTTGTTTCAAATTCGGGAACTATAAGGTTTGTTAATTTTTTTGATCAACAGACGTACGTGACTTTTTATCAACTTCAATATGTTTCCTCTTCAAAATTATTTCACTCTCTGTGTTTGGATTAAAGATTTGGTGAGTGAAAAGAAAGTAAAAAATAAATAGTAGATGATCTAATGATTTTTGAGTCATTGAATCATCTAACTTTTTCATTTTCATTTTCATTTTCATTTTCATTTTCATTTCTATTTCTCTTATTAAATCCTTAATCCAAATATAGCCTAAAAGTAAATCCTAGTCCTGGACTCAGAAATATATAGAAATTAAGAAAGTCTTAAACATCAAATGCAAATCACAAACTGATTACTTGAAACCGAAACGTAGGCAAATAAAAAAAGCAGGTCTCCCAATACAAATTATCACAAATCCTTATAAAGCATAATCTTAATCACATAATGCAAAGAACAAAGAAAAGAAAAGAAAAAAAAAAACCACGAAGAGAGCGTATTCCTCAATACATAAAAACCAAACGAAAACATACAATATTTTCTTTTACAGCACAGTGTGGTTGCCAGCCTAATTGGGTTCAAGAAACCATACATTTTCCCAAATCACAAATTAGGTAGCAGAAATCGACATAGCGGACAGAAACAACGCCTTCCACCGCCACCACTGTCTCTAAGTCCTCCACAGCAGCCTTGCTCGCAGACACCTGAGCCATCATAGTCTCGTTCATCAACTCCCTCAACACAGCCGTAACAACGTCACCTTCCCCATCGTCATCATCTTTGTCCTCGTTCTCTTCATAGTCCACGTGGATCGACAACATCGTGGGCAGAACCTCAGCTCCGGCATTGTGGCCTGTGCGGGCCATGGAAGTGAGGAACTCGTCGATCTTATGGATCATGTTGGGCTGCACGTTGATGGGGACATGGACGGCCGGGAGCATGTTGGAAATGGCGAGCCACAACGTGCGGCTGACAACCAGCCGCTTGAGCAGGATCATGAACGTCTTCGCGTGCTCCACGCTTTCGATTGCATTTATCTACCCTTCTTTCAACTCCTAAGGAATATGTCGAGAACGTGGCCACGATCTTGATGGAAAAGTATGGCCTAGAATCATCCGCGGGTACGAATTGTTGGCTTGCCAAACATCGCAAGAGTAATCCGGCGATGATTGGTTACAAACCCAAGCCATTTTTGAAGAAGAAGAAGAAGAAGATTAAAGAAAACAAGTTATGTTTATTTGAAAAAAGAGGTATTGCATTGTTGTAGGGCTTTTGATTGAGAGGTTAATATATTCAAGGTTTGTTGCAGAATAGATTTTGCCAGGTTGTTGCATAATCCAATTTTGGAAATAACAGATGGATTTGGTGGTATTTGTTTCTAATTTTGAGGACCTGTATGAGCTGGGATGAATTGTATTTTGTATAAACTAATTAAGGCAATAAGTCCCTACAGAAAGAAAAAATGTTAAGAATTAGGGTTGACAACAAGAAATAGTACCTGTAGAGGGATAAAATAAACAACTATGAGTTCTGGCCTTGCTAAGGGCAGGCACCGCTGTCGAGTTATTGCTATGAAGCAAGCTAGGGAGTTCCCTGTGCCGGAGCTCGGTCGAGACATTACCAAGCACTGGCACTATCCGAGCTAAGGTCCGCATCACTTCCAAGTTGTTGCTCTAGAGCAAGCTCGGTAGGGTAACTACGCTGAAGTTTGGCCGATGATTGACGGTCAGCGGCGATCCCAAGGCATGTCAGGAGACATAAGGTAAGTTGCACGGAGAAATTTTCTCTGACAGCCCCTATGCTTAGATCGAGATATCGACAGCATGATGAAAAGGTACCAATCAGGCCCTAGGAGCATGGTTAAGTCAGTCGCCTACTGACTGACACAACAGTCAGTACGTCCAAACACGCGCCGAGCTACAGTCTGTCCAATGACACGATAGTTGGCGCGTCAAGGCACATGCCAAGCTGAGCTATATGAAATAATTTCTTATTCTCTCAAAGGTATGCAAATTCATCTCCAAAAAGCTTGTACTCTCACACTCTCTCTACATATACATATTTGTCGGTCATCTAACTTGGCCATCGGAGAGCCCTTTTCCAGAAATAACTCTGGCGACCTAATTCATTGTTTTTGTGTCGCAGTTAGGCCTTTGCAATCGGCGACTGTCTGCAGCCACCTTCGACCACCTCTAGTCCACCGTAGATGTCTATCCTCGATTTTCTTTCCTTCATATCTTAAACTCACACCCCACAATTGGCGTTGTTTATAGAAAATCGATTATAGACATCTGCAAAGCACCATTAATGGCATCACAGAGTAGCAATTGTTTCAACAATCAAGAAACCGGAAGGGAGCCCCCTTATGCTCTCAGACCTCCCAGAGATATAGGGGCTAAACTACTGGCCTATGCCCAGAGAATGGCCAAGGCCATTTCTAAGCAGAGACCAAGTCGATTGCTCCTTGAAGGAGGAGATAACTGGGACATAACCATCAAGCGTCTGTAAACCTAGTTGGCCAAAATGACGCAAATCCTGGTAGACAACAGACTGATGAAATCAGCCCAAGTGGTAGAAAGAGGATCATCAGAACAAAAGGTCTAAAAGATATAAACTTTCGCTTCGGGAAGGTCGGAATGGGAGATATCGCCAGCCCCATGTTAACCCAGAGAGTCGAAGTGATAGCAAATCCGTGGCATCGAATAAGAGGAGGAAGTTGCCAAGCTGAGCCCACTCAAATGTGGATCTCCGAGAGACACTCAATGCCAAATGAGTCAGGGAAGGCGATCTGCGTGCTAAGATCAATAACCGAATAGCAGCAACACGAGACTAAATCATCATTCCAGCAGGATCAATAGCTTGTACAGCCATATTCGTGCCAAAGGAACCAATCCCGGGGTACCAAACACCATTCTCCTAAGACATTGAGGGAATGGAACCGCCTAAAAAGTTCACACCATTCATGCAGAAAAACACCCAAGTATACGTCCGCAAGTGTACAAAATGCCAATTCTTCTCTCCCCCAATTCATCAGCCAGTAAGGGACTTGACCCTTCTCACCATTCCGTGACCCTTTGCCCAATGGGGAATGGACATTGTGGGGGTTCTTCCCTGAGCTATAGGGAACAAGAAATTTTTGTTAGCAACAACAGACTATTTCACGAAATGGGTGAAGGCCGAACCACTAGGCCAAGTCAAGAAGACGGACGTAATTAGATTCATATGTAGAAACATTATTTCCAGATTCGACATCCCTAGGGCATTCGTATAGACAATGGAACTCAGTTCACATTTAAATGTTCACTATTTCTCACTAGAACTAGGCTCATTTGAGATTGTACACATTATTGCTCATTAATGTTTTCATTCGTGTTGACATTGGAACTTCAGTGTTTCTTATGTGGGATCATTGAGACAAAACTTCCTTACAATACATTGTACCATGAATCGTGGTAAACCGAAGTTTTGAGCCTTCTTTGAAATAAAATGAGCTCTTTGGAACTAAAGCATCCACAACCAAAGTTAATGTTTGGTCGATCCAAGTGTCGATCGAAGTTTGAACTTTTGATTCTGAGCGTTCAGATCAAG
>BRYE01000008.1:11669791-11679791 GCA_030159115.1 Actinidia arguta var. hypoleuca
AGGTTTTGAAAATATTTTACTTTTAAATATGACATGCGCATGACATCATATATATACATATATATGTGTGTGTGTGTGTGTGTGTGTGTGTGTGTGTGTGTGTGTGTATGTATCATTTTGAACTTTGGTGTAAATTGAGCCCATTAAATTAAATTGGACCACATGTGGAGTAGTTTGGGCTTGATGGAATTGGAATTGGAATTGGAATTGGGCTTGTGGAGGAGTGGGCCAAATAATTGGTCCATGAGTAATTTGGTTTAATTGAGTTTGCCAAACGAGGCTTAAGGCCAATTTGGGCATTTCTCTCTCTCTCTCTCTCTCTATCCTAATTTTCACCTAAACATATTTACTTCTCTAATTCTTCTTCTTTTCTCTCTCTAGGGTTTGAGCATTGAGAGCTTAAATTTGAGTGTGCTAAGGTAAGGTTTGAGTAGAAATTATTGGGAGAAGATTGTCTATTCAACGATAGCTTCGTATTGAACCAAGGAAGCATGAAATCGGAGCAAATTAGAATTTTGGAGCCTCATCCATTTCTTTGGAGCTTGCTTGCATTATTTTAGGTAAAATGGGTTTCTTTGTTAGGATTTTACTTTGGATTGGTGTTAATGGCTAGCATATAGCCTATTGAAGCATTATTTGGGTGTTGAAATGAAAACTTGGTTTGAAATTAAAATTGAAAGTTCTAAAAATTTAGAAGTATTCTGTTTTCTGTGATGTCTACCGGTAGTCATATTTTTTCCACCAATAGTTCCCTTTGTTTCCTGGAGTTGGCTCAAGGGCCCGACCTACCGGTAGTACTCGTTTCACTACCGGTAGTGATTTATTTTATTTTGCCACTGGATGGCCGTATACCAGTAGTACTAATTTTACTACCGGTAGTGATTTATTTTATTTTGTCACTGGATGACCATATACCGGTAGTGTTTATTTTCACTACCGGTAGTGATTCTTGCATATTAGTCACTATTTGGTCGACTACCGGTAGTGAGTTATTTTATTTTTCCTTTGGATGGTCTCCTACCGGTAGTACATTTTTTCACTACCGATAGTGATTTATGTAGCTTTGTCTCTAGAACACTGTCTACTGGTAGTGTCCAGACCACTACCGGTAGTGACCTTCGTTAATAGTTTATGAATTGTTTTTAAATAAATACATTTAATTTGTTTCAAAATGATTTACGTTGAGCATGATGATATCTTATATATTATGTTGTTGTATTTAAATTTTGATAAATATAACATGGATGTATGATTGAACTTGTGAAAATGTAAAGTTTATGCATGCGTGGAAGTTCGAAAATGATTTTGGGAATGGCATGCTAGTATATACCAAGTTTGGTACATTAGTGTAACTGGATAAGATGGCTTAGATAAATTCAAATTGAAAGTCCTAGATGGCAACCGCGCGAATGAGGGAATGTCGAAGCCCACAGTGAAAGTTTGGAAAGTTGACAAAATATTAGGTATGTCAAACCTTCGGTGAAAGCTTGAGAAGTTGGCTGGATGTTGTCTCACATGTTTAATGCATAACGAGGTCGATTAGGTATTAGCCTAGGTGTGTCATTCAAAGGAATTGGATTATTACTTTTTATGAAAAGCCGTAAAAGTTTGTGAAATCGTTGACTGGAGAAATCATGAAATAAATACTTTGAGAAAAATCGGAATATATGGAGACTAAATGATTTGTGAAATTATGGATTGGAAATCAAAAGTAAATTTTGATATGAATGAAAACGTATGTCATTGCATCATGTTTTCATTATATGATTATGTATCATGATTTTGGCTTGAGATATCAAGTCTATTGTTAAATCTTTTCAAGGTAACTCACATTTACTATAAAAATAAATTTCAGGTACCGAGAGTTATCCTGAATCGTGAGGCATGTGGATGCTGGTTGTATAGTTTATTTTGATAAACATATTAAAGTGTATTTTGGGAATTATAATATTCTTTTGACCTGGTGTGGACATTATCCATGGATTATCATCCATATTTTGTATTTGATAACTCATGGAGAGCATGGTCCCACGGGAGGGATAGGTTAGCTGTACTTGATATTATGACAAGATGTTGTAATATTATTTCCGCACTTTGATGTAATAACGTCATTGGGACATATTGTATTGGTTTAGTTTATTGTATTATTGTGATTGTCTACGTGACTAAATTTGGTGTTATTTGGGGCGTGACAATATCAAAATTTAATATACAAGTAAATGATCAAGAAAATCATAGCCCACATATGCCTTATGACAATTATGACTTGTGAGAATAAAGAAAACAAGTAGAAAAGTTCAATTAATGCCAAAGATGACCACTATCAAAATTAGCAATTATTGCTAAAACTTCGGCTATCAAATGGCCAATTGTGATCGACCGAAATTGGAGACCGAAGTTCCTACACGTGCAGAACTTGAAAAGGTCTCGCCTATTTTAAAAGATAAATATTAAATCAAATATTAAATTGCTATTTATCTTAAAAACCTACCCATCTTCAATAAAATATTCATTGCCCTTATCTATTCCTATTCTCACTCCTCTCTCTAAAAAAACCCTAAACCCAATTGCCCTCAAGAACTCTACAAACCCAGAGCCCCTAATCTTTCAAACTTCTTCAATCATCCGACTCCATGGAAGTTTGGTCTCCAAATCTCAGGAATCAGACGACCAAATTCGCAACTTTGGTCAACCGAAGTTACAAACCTAGCAGGAAAAGAGGAAGAAAAATAGTTTCAAGCCACTTCAAATTCTTCAAGCTTAAATTTCTGAGACTCCTAAGCTTCCATCAGGTTATATACTTCCTATATTTTCCTATATATATCCAATATCTATCTTCCCTTTCATCATCCCAAAATCTATAAAACCCGAGGTCTCAAATTTTTTTTCAAAATTCCTAGACTAAAAACCCTAGATCAAAAGCTTAAATTTCTTCAATGGTGAGAACCAAACACGTCTCCAATAATCTAAGGGGTGTTGACCCTAACCTCGTTGAACTAGCAATGGTATTCAAGCCTCGGATGTTCAAAACAATGGAAATTCAAAAGACGTGACTTCCGGAATTCAAGGATAGGCCTATCATCACGGGATGGGAATTTAAGAGGAACTTTTCCCTCAAGTACTATCAGAAGATGCTGGCCCCGGTGCATGCGTTAGGATGGACCAGATTCCGACCTCTTGCCATGGATGTATACACCAATATGGTAAGATTCTTCTAATGCAACTTGGAAGTAGGGAACTTAGATAACATCGAGTATATCATAGATACAAGAGTAAGAGGAAAGAACATAGTTCTTAATCCCACTATCTTATCTGAGATCACCGGGATTGCAAACGCGGGTGAATGCATCTTTATTAGCAAACCGACTCAATTAGATCAACACGTGAGCAAAAAACGAATGAATAAGGTAATTGCCATGAATGGAAAAATAGGAGTCACCCAAACTAAGTATCTAAAAAAGGAATTTAAGTTGTTCCATAGGTACATAGCCTACAATATTATTCCCAAGGCAGGACACTACAATTAAGTGACCACCATGGATGCCTTCATTATCTACAAGGCTGTAATGGACGAACCCTTAAATCTCAACTACATAATACTGAAAGAGATGAATGATGTAAGGAACCATAGTAGTCAAGCCCTACCTTTTGGTGCTCTTTTGACTAAAGTTTTTAATCACTTTTGAGTGAAAGTCAGTGACCAACGAAATTAATATATAAAAAAAGATTTTTCCATCACTACGATTAAGAAGGGAATTCATGTTGACTCTACCAAGATGAAGGTGAGGAAGATAAGGGAGACGAGGAAACAAGTCACCATGCTATGGAAGTGGAAAGAAACATTGAGATTCCTCCACCACAAATTAAGGAAACCCATATAGTTAAGAATCAAAATCTTCAAATCTTCCAAGACACCGTGCATGGAGAGGAGCATATGCATGATGAGTTTCCTATGCATGAGGCATGGAGGGCATCCATCTCAAGAAGGAACTTCTTCTCAAGGAGGACCACCGGATTGGTTTCTTGAGTATTTTGGAAAATTAAATGAGTCAATAGTGCGGATAGAGCAACGCCAAGAGGAAATCATACAAAACCAAGTGAGGTAAGAGCAATACATTGATAGACTCAAGGATCTTTGTTTTGAGCAAGGGCAACAGATTGATAGGTCAGAGATTTCTATGAGAAGCAAGGCCAAACCATTGATAGGCTCAGGAATCTCTATGAGAGTATGCATAAGCAACACTCGAATCAAATGGCTGATATTGAAGCCCAACTAGAAGGTCTTTGGGTTAACCTCATTCCTCCTCCACCTCCCCCACCATTCGATCATTCTACCGCCCCTCCTCGGCCTCCTTAACGCGTGCCTCCTTATTGATGATGCTCCAAAGGGGGAGAAGATATCAAAAAGTTTTCAATTTTCTATTTGTGTTTCTGGAACTTAAGTTTCTTTTTGGTACTTTGGATGTTTTCTCATTTTGTCTTTTAACCTTTAAGTTGTTGGTTTTGAGTTGATGATGCTTATAGTTTAATTTATGGAAGTTATTTTTCAATCATGACTATTGTCTTATGCTATGTTTCTATATATGCCATGAATGCAATGCCATGATATCATGCTTAATACGATTCCATGACTATTGTGTTAAAAATATGTTTAACATGTTAAACATAATTTTTTGTTTATAAGTAAGGGGGCTTATAAAATTTTAAACAAAACAACGATTTTCAAATACAAATTGTGTCATCATCAAAAAGGGGTAGATTGTTGAAATAAAGATCTTAATTTTGATGATTACAATTGTTTAAAACTAAGTCAAGACTCAACTTTTGTTGAAAATCGCATTACATAAAAGAAAAACAACAGTGGTCTTAAAAACAGGATTGCACATGCTTAAAATGAATATTGAAACTTTCTACAAGTCATATTCGATGTTAATATGCATACAAAAATAATAGAAGTATCAGTTAAACTCTTGAACTCAAATTGGTTAGTCAACAGCATGAATAAAACAAAGAAATAGCGCAAAGATTGTTGTTATCAAAAGTTTGGTCGGCCAAATTTGACAGCCAAACCTTGAAAGGCTCAACCAAAGTTTGAAGAACAAGACAGTTGCTCTCTGAATATTTAGTTTTGGGATGACCAAACTGTTGGTCCAATACGCAACCCAAGAGGGGGTGAATTGGATTTGTCAAAATTAATTAGCAATTATGATTAATTAAAAATTAATCTACTCACTTCAACAAAAATTAAATAGTGTGCAACGTAATAAATACAAATGTAAAGTAAATGCAAGAATAAGAAAGAGCACACCAAGATTTATCAAGATTCGATCACAACGTGTGATTTATGTCCTCCCAAGACCTCCGCAAAATCTTATTCCACTACTTGCAATCCACTATTTAATATGAGAACTGATTTTCAAGTGCTCAGCTCATTTTTACAACAAGAACATATCACCAAGTTCTTCCAAGAGGTTTTGTCCAAGACCCTCTCAATCTTTTAAGTGTTTTTGTCCAAGTACATTCAAACTTACAAGAAAGGGATGATTTAAGATATTACAAGTGAAAATCAAACTCTCTAAATAGAGTAGATATGAGTGGAATCTCACAATAAATGTTAGCTCTTGAAGACAAAAATATTATACAAGAAATCTTGACTTTGGAGCTTTGTAGATGATCAACCAATGCAATAGGATGTGTCTTTTTCTTGTTAAATGTCCTTGGAGACTTGTATTTAATGGCTTGAAGAAGATCTACCCATTGGTGGTAGTTGTGAGGCAATAAATGTTGTTTCAGACAACTCTGCGTTCAAAAATTTTACCGTTATGTGTCGATACTTTTTTTAGGTGTCGATACTTTCTGGGGTTCAGTTGTCGACACTTCATTTTCAAGTATCGACACTTCAAGTCTTTTTCATTTATTTGAAACTCACTATCTTCAGGTGTTGACACTTTTTTATGTCAGGTGTCGACATTTGATCATCCGTCTTCAAAGAGTTTAGTTATTGTTCGCAGGTGTCAACACTTGATCATCTACCTTCAAAGACTTTGTCTACTTGCCACAAGTGTGGACACTTTCTATATTAGGTGTCGACACTTGTCTTTTCAGATTTGAATCTTTGCTCACTGTCTTCAGGTGTCGACACTTTCTATAATAGGTGTCGACACTTCATTTTCCCAGATTCAAGTTTTTGGCTACTGACTTTAGGTGTCGACATTTCTGTAGTAGGTGTCGATACTTCTCGCTCTAGAAGCTATACTTTGGATACTGACTTTAGGTGTTGACACTTTTCACCCAGTATTTGTTTCTCTATTTAGCCAATTGAGCACCAATTATTGCACGATCTTCGAGATGTCTTCCTCATTGGTGTGTATAATCTTCAATATGTTTAACCCATTAAGATTTATGTTTTCCTCCTTTTGTTTAAGACTTTTATTTGATTTTTTCAATGCAGGTTCCAAGTCTTCAGGTGTCAACACCTTTAGAAGAAGTGTCGACATTTTTTGGGCAGAAAGTGTTTTTACAGTTTCCTTGATCAAGTTTAGCTCTTAATCATAAAGTTTATGAACTGCACATTAAGTAAACACATTAGCTACTAACATAGCGTTTTGTTATCGTCAAAAATCAAGGCATTGAGTCAACAATCTCCCTTTTTTTATAATGACAAAACTTTTCAATATATGGATGATGAACTTTAAAAACATATGACATTTGTAAGTGCAACACATTGACTTAAAGCGTATACTACGTATTGCTCCCTTTTTCTTTTATAGTTGATGCACTTTTAAGTTCAATAACTTTTGAGTCATTCAAACATAAGCATTTGAGTTCAATAATTTAAAATTATCAAAATATTTCCATACTTAACATGCATTACTCATATTCATGCTCAAATTTGCTCAATATTATCATTTCATATTCATTCATATCCAGAAATATTCTAGTTTAAACAGCCTACCAACATCCATATCAATTTAGACTAGAGCTCATTCATCTATTTCCATCATTCATATTTAAACATATTTCTCCCTTTTTTGTCAAACTATCAAAAAAAGTAGGTCAAACTGCCAAATAGGGGTACGAAGCAAATTATAACCATGAGATTCACACTGTCGCCCATATATCATTAACATATGTATGCTATCAATCATAGAGGCCATGAAAACCATCAAACAATCAACTCATAAAACCAAGAAACTAATACAGACATTCCATAAATCATGAGTCATAATGTCCAAAACATTTGAAATTTTAAAAGATAGCCATAAAATACCCCAGATTATTACAAAAACAAACGATTTAGTCAATTTGTTGTTGAAATGATTAGAGAGTAGAGTGAGGTGGTAAAGTGCGAGAGGTATGGATATGAGTGGATGGTAACGACGCTGGAGATAAAGATCGAGATGGAGTTAACTCAAGAGTAGTCTACGGTGTATTTGAGAACTTCGACCTTAGTTCCCTTCTTCTCAATGAGTACTCACGACCCGTTTTGCTAGTCATAATAGGAGAAGTATCGGATTCAAACTCAGACGAGTCTTCTTCGTCACTTTTCTCTTTGTCTTGTTCTTTTTGCTCAGTAGCTTCTTTTTCTTCTTCTTTTTTCTCAGCCTCTTCTTGCTCATCCCTTTGGACTTGCTCAATTTCTTTTTCTTCCTTACTTTCATTTTTATTTTCTTCCTTATTTTCTTCCTTATTTTCTTCCTCTTCTTCTTCTTCTTCTGTTTCCCATTCTTCTTTTTCCATTCTTTTTAGACTTATTTTCTTTTTTATTTCTCATAATTTTCTTTCTACAAATAATAGTCGGGTGACTACATTATCAATTTTGGTATGCAACTTTTGCAATGATTCTGACATTTGAGTCATAAAAATATGCATTTCTACTTCAAATCCCTTAGATTCAGGCATTTTGCTCTATAAGGTCCCTTTTCCTTTCGAACTAATCCCTTCTTCCATTTTCTTTGATGATTTTGGAGTCCATTTATTGTTTTTTAGTTCATACCCCATTCGCTTCAAAATTTTCTCGTTTTACTCATCACTAACTGTCTTGGGAGTTCGTTTGAGTTCATTGTTCAAATCCACCTTAAAGTACTTGAACACTTTCGTCAAGAACATCCCATAGGGTAGACTAATCTTTTTTGTTGTTGCCTTATTCATTTGGTCTAAGATAAATAACAACAAATCAATCCTAATATTAGTCATATAAGCCCATAAGAAAAATAATTCTCTATCAGAGACGTATTCATGCTTTCAGGTCTTGGGGATCAACATCGTACATATAAAGTGATGAATCAATCTTAATTCAAGAGACATCGTATTAGCCTTAGGTTGAACACCTATGTTTACACCCTATCCACAGATAACTTTTAATTTATTCTTTACTTTTTATTTTTTCTCTATATACTTTTCCTCCAGACCCCATTCCCAGAATTTTTCTGATTACAGATCTATCTAACTCTATTTCAAATCCTTTTACATAGCTTTTTATGGCATCACTATGAAGTCCTCTTGTAGCATTGGCATAAAAGTGTGCAACTAAGTCAGGATACACATCGTCTCGAGTCAAAGTCATTGGTGTCCATCCTAAATCATCAATTTTTGAGCTAAACTCAAACTTGTATGAATCAAAGAAATCATAGTTTATCCAACGACCATTTTGTAATTTTCTAAGCGAGAAATCTAGATTGTACATTTCTTGCTCTCTATCCTTGGGAAAATAGAGTGGGTTATGTTCTAGGGTATAGTCTAAACTCGACTCACCCTTTTTCTTCTTTCCCTTTCCTCTACTCGAGTCATCCATAACCCTCCTCTTGTGACTAGCCTCCATGGTGGGTGTCGACACCACCAATGCGAGTGATGACTTTGATTTCTTCTTAGATTTTTCTAATTTCAAAACCATTGAAGGAATCTGAGAGATTGAGGAGTGAGAGATTTTATCGATTTGGGAGTTGTTTGAAGTTTAAATCGACGTGAGATGGTATGTGGGTAATGGTAAAGGTTTTGATGATTTTTTAAGGGAGAGAGAGGGAGTAAAGAGTCGCGTAAAATGTCAAATTAGGACTCAGTTCCTATTTATAGTCCCGTCGAAGGTGTCAATACTTTCTTTTTGGATGTCGACACTTATACCCTTGAATTTTAGTAAAAAAATTTTTGATCATGGGTGTCGACACTTTTACTCCTAACTTTCAATGTGAACATTCTATTCGTGGGTGTTGACACTTTCATAAGAAGGTGTCGACATTTTGTCCCTAAAACTTTTAGTCTAACCTTTCTGTTCTTAGGTGTCGACACTCTGTCCATGAGGTGTCAACACTTATACTTTTAAATTTTTAACATGGACACTCTATTCTTATGTGTTGACACTTGATTCAATAGGTGTCGGCACTTAAAAAAATTTAGGTGTCGATACATGACTACAGGGGTGTCGATACTTGAAATTGTGACCTAAAAAGTTTTGTGTGTCGACACTTGTCTGCTGGTGTGTCGACACTTGTTGTTCATTGTAAAACATTATGTTCCTAGGTGTTGACACATGAAATAGAGGTGTCGACACTTTAAGGTAGCATAGTTTATGTGTGTGCCTAATGTGATATAAAAATTTACACATCTTTTGTCACATTTAAACACACAACTTTAAAACTTCTTAGCCCATACGATTACTCATTCCTAGTTCCCTTCTAATCATACAAAATCTATCTTGAGGGTTTTGTAAAAATATCCGCGAGTTGTTTTTCGGTATTTATAAATTCGAGTTCGATATCCTCTTTTTGCACATGGTCTCGTATAAAATGATATATAATCTCAATGTGTTTTGTACGAGAGTTTTGAATAGGATTTTTAGACAAATTAATCGCACTTGTGTTGTCACATTTTATGAGAATATGATCAAGTGAAATTCTGTAATCCTTTAATTGATGTTTCATCCGTAACACTTGTGCACAACAACTACCGGCTGTAACATACTCAGCCTTCATCGTGGACAGCGCTACAGATTTTTGCTTCTTGC
>BRYE01000008.1:11684791-11687291 GCA_030159115.1 Actinidia arguta var. hypoleuca
ATCAACCAAAGTTCAAAGAGGCACAACCGAAGTTTATGAAAGCACAACCGAAGTCCAAAGCCAAAATAGAGCAACATAATTGCTCTCTAGAATTCAAGGCTATTGACGACCGAAGTTAGAGCTCGGTTGACCGACATTCAAATGCCCATGATCGAAGTTGAAATTGCCTCAATAGATGAAAAACCCAAGCCATTGGAATTTCAATTCATTGACGACTGAAGTTCACGACCGAAATTTGAATTTTTAATTTGGCACGTCCAAATCACAGATCCAATGGGTGGGGTTAAATCAGAACGGTTAGTTCAGAGCATTTAATGTTATAACGTCCATTTTTAGGCATGGGCTTATAAATCCAACCTTTGAGGTTGTTGGGATGTTATTGAAGTGACCTAAAAACTCTCTACCATCATTTATTTTCATCACTACAATCCTTTCAGCATTCATTGTTTAGGATTGAGATCAAAAACAGAAAGAGTTAGATCACTCTAGAAAAAGAAAGTTTTATTGTATTTATTATTCGATCTAGAGTTGGTGAGTTAGAAATCAATCATCTATTGTACTTCATTGAGAGTCATTGTAAAAGTTCCAAGAGTTGAAGACTCTTGAAGACTAGAAGAGTTCTAGTGTTGTAAAGGTTTTCAAGCACCCGCAAGTTTGAAGATAATAGAATCCCAAAGAGGACTTGGAGAGTGTACCTAGGCAAGGATTGGTTGAGCCACTATAAATCGTTTGCATCCTTCTCTCTTATCTTCTTACATTGCTTACATACTTGCTATATATATAAGTCTATCATTTGTATAAGCATTGAGAAGAAATTTTAATTACCTAAGCAAACTTATGTCACCCCTTTATAGTTTCCTTTTTAGCTAACAATAAGGAAAACAAAAATCATACATCCAAATATAAATGTTACTATTGATAAGAACACAATCATAATCACACAATCAACTGCCAAAACAAATTAAAAATTAAAACAATCACAAAGATAGCCTATTCCTCCACACACGAAACCTCAAACGAAAACCACACACTATATTTGTTGCAAATCACGAAGTAGGTAGCCGGAATCGGCACAATGGGCAAAAACAACTCACCCCGAGCCACCGGACGATGCAGCCTCCGTGAAAAACATGCCCGCAAGGCATACGCTTGATCTCATCCGACCCCACCACAAGCTCCTCTTGGCATATTGCGAACTCCTTATTCGCCAAGCCACCACCTTCCACCACCGCCACTGTCTCCAGGGCTTCCACCGCGGCCGCGGAACCTGAGGCACCGCGTTCTCACCCATCGACTCCCTCAACACCAACTCAAGAGCATCACTCTCATCAGCACCCTCATAGCCGTCATTCTTGTCCTCATCCTCTCCATCCTCCATGTAATCCGGCACGTGGATCGACACTATCACGGGCAGAACCCTGGACCCCATGTTACGCCCCACGCAAGCAATGGAAGTTAGGCACTCGTCGATCCGGTAGATTATGTTTGGCTGCACCCTATGGGGACATCAACCATCGTCAGCATGTCGGATATGGCTAGCCATGACGTGTTGTTGTCGATCAGCTGCTCAATCGGGATCACAAAGGTCTTGGTGCGCACCACGCTTTCAATCGTGTTTAGCTCTCCGTCTTCCGACCCGTGTGGGTCGAAATCATGGTCACGATCTTGATGCAGAAGTAGGGACCGGAATCGTCCGGGGGTATGGCGTCGTTGGGTATGATGGAGTCATCGGCTTGCCACGCATCGCAAGTGTGATGGGGCGATGGTGGGTAACTTTCCCAAGCCATATTGAAAAAGAAGAAGAGAAAAACAACAGAAGGAGAAGATAAAGATATGGAGGAAATAAAATGGTGTTTGTCAGACAAAGGAGAGAGAGAGTATTGCGTTGCTGTAGGAGTTTTTGATTGATAGGTTTATATCTGCAAAGTTATTTCCAAAATAGATTTTCTCATGTTGTTGCGGGATTTTAGATTCATATCTATATGTGAGTGTGGTAGCTATGTCTGATGTTATTTTTTATTTATTATTTGATATGATAATTTATAACAATTAGATATGATTGTTATATTATTATTTTTTTATCTTTTGATATAGCATAGTTTATAAGAGTTGAATGTAATTGAATGAGTACGATTACATCAATTAATTGGTACTTATAATTAAGGTAATTTTGATTATGAGCTCATACTTTATTGATTATTCACAAAGTTTAACTCGACAAATTTAAAAAGGTAAAGAAAATGTAAATTGACAAATCCTAGTAATTAGTTTCTATGATTTTTATTGGGCCCAGCTTTAAGTGAGGGCCAAACATGTAACACAACTTTTTGATGTGAATGTGTAAATAATATCAAAAGCATAGTTATTCGAATCGAATTGGATATTGAATTGGTCAAAGCACCGGTTCAACGGTTCATCGGTTCAATCACGGTTTTAATCGGTCTTATAATTAATAAATAATAAAAATATATTTTTATTATAAATAATAAAATAAAATAAA
>BRYE01000008.1:11694791-11704791 GCA_030159115.1 Actinidia arguta var. hypoleuca
AGCTACTATTCCTGCTGATTCAGATCAGGAGCTTTTGAGGAATGGGAAAGCTGATAATACAAGTGGAGGGCTTGGGCCTCCAGTTGGGAAAAAGGGGGGAGAAAAACTGTTAAGAATAAATGATTAAGATTGGATCTTGGGGTATAAGGGGGTCTTAATGACCCTATTAAACAAGTAGAGATTAGGAACACTATCCTTGGGTTCTAATGACCCTAGTAAACAAGTAGAGATTAGGAATACTATCCTTGTTCAAGGTTTGTCATTGTGGAAACGAAAGTGAGGTTTCATAATTTGATGTTACTACCAAGAAGAGTTTGCATATTGGTTGGGAGTTTATCCACAATGTTATGAATCGTGTGATGGCTAGAATCATTTTTGCTTGGAATATCCAGCTTTGTAAGGTTTCTTTAGGCCAATGTAGTGAGCAACAGATTACTTCTAAGGTAGAGCATGCTCACTCCTTAATTTCTTTTGTGGTTACTATGGTGTATGGGAATAATAGAGCCACTGATAGGAGAATCCTCTAGACAGTATTGAGGAATCTTCATGGGGATGTTGATTCTGGTTCTAAGGCTTAGAATTTAGTGGGTGATTTCAATGTTGTTGCGAGATCTTCTTAGAGGAGTGATCCAGATTGTTTTGATGTTGCAGTGGTTGATTATTTTAATTCGTGGTATTGAGGACCTATTGGTTGAGGATTCAAATGCAAAGGGTTCTGTTTTACCTGGTCGAGTAGAGGTGGGGGGTAGAGCTATTGTGGAATCATAAGTGGCAAGATTGTTTTCATGAGTCGGGTGGGTGGGTGTTGGGTTTGAGGGTATTTTTTTTTTAGCCCCTCAGGGTTATTAAAGGCGCATTGAGGTGTAAAAGCCTGTTGAGCCTCAGGCGCGAGGCGAGGAGCGAGCCCTATCGAAGCAAGACGCACATTATTGACATAAAAAAAAATATAATATACATTTGATAGATGAGATAAGGCGTAATTCATTAAAATAGCAAATCACAAATGTCTTACAAATAACAAAAAAAAATTGAAGTAACAAATCATCATACAAATAATAAAAAATAAAATAAAAACAGAAAAAAATAGATAAAATAAAAAATAAAAAATAATAACATACAAATAAAACAAGGTAAAAAAAATAGAAAATAAAGTGTTGTACAATACTTATGTAGGAGAACAAAAAGAGAGTGAAAAGAGAGAAGAGCGGCACTTACCTTTGTGCAACGGCTACGATGACGGTGACGGCGATCAGATCGGAGTTTCGCGATGAGCAAATCTGAGAATCGCATGAGGCGCGCCTCATCGAAGTGGTGGTGCCGCGGCACTTACCTTTGTGCAACGGCTACGATGACGATGACGGCGATCAGATCGGAGTTTCGCGATGAGCAAATCTGAGAATCGCATGAGGCGCCCCTCATCAAAGTGGTGGTGCCGCTGAGGCGCACACCTCTGAGCCCCTAGTATCTCTGGCCATTGCCCTCTCTTGGTTACTATTCTTCCTAATGTGCTTAGAAGGAAGCCTTTCAAGTTCTTTGACTTTTGGATGAACCACCATAGCTTTGAGTGACTCTTTGAAAATTTTTGATCTCAAGAGACATTGGGGCACCTATGGCTACGTTGTCTTGGAATTTGAAAAGGTTGAAGCCTTTGTTGAAAACTTTGAATAACACCTACTATAGTGATATTAGTAAGAGGGATATGGAGGCTAAAGCAGATCTAGTAAGATAAGATTGCTGGAGGAATGCTCCTGGGGATCTGAATTGGTTGGCTTTGGAAAGAGAGGCTCCGCATAGATACATTGCCCTGAGTAATGCTCGAGAGTCCTTTAAGAAGCATAAGTCAAGAATTAGATGGTTGCAGTTAAGGGATCATAATACAAGGTTCTTTCATAGAAGAATGGCCTGAATGGCCTGGACTAGGATAAGAAACAAGATTGTCTATTTGTGATGATAATGATCTCAGAGTTGAAGATCCTGAGGAGGTAAAAGAGGTCGATTGTGGGCTTCTATGAAGGGCTGTTAGGCACTAAATTTGCTGATAAAGGATGTCACTAGGGCTGGTTTTCTTCTACTTACAGCTAGGAATGCCATTGTCTTGACTCTAGTGACCAATTGCTTGTTATAATGTGGTTTAGTGCATTACTAAGGGGTTGTTTGTAACTCAATTCAGCACTTAATGCTAAATGTATTAAGTGAAAATGAATTAAGTTTATTTGATAAACATTTTTCATCTCACTTAAAAGTGCATCTTAAAAACCAAGTGTAAAAGTTACAAAAAAATTAAGTAGCAATATTGCTACGTCTAACTGAATTTGTAAGTAATAAGAATAACCACTACTAACCCCACCTGCCCCACCACTACCACCCTCACCCTACCGCCACTATTACTATGAGCACCACCATCCCTCCACCACCACCGTTGGCTCCGCCACCGCCATCACGCTCCAACTTCATAACCACCACCATTGCAACCATGCTCCTCCACCACCACTTTCCACCTCCATTACCCTTCCACCGTTGCAACCATGGCCGCCATATTATCAGCACCTATCTACCACCACTACCACCCTCACCCTACCGCCACTATTACTATGAGCACCACCATCCCTCCACCACCACCGTTGGCTCCGCCACCGCCATCACGCTCCAACTTCAGAACCACCACCATTGCAACCATGCTCCTCAACCACCACTTTCCACCTCCATTACCATTCCACCGTTGCAACCATGGCCGCCATATTATCAGCACCTATCTACCTCCACCTCCACTACACCACCTCCCTTTCCTACCACCACCACCATTCAAACAACACCATTACTACCGTTATCGCCACTCCATATCCACATTACCACCATACCACCACCATCCACTACTACAACTACCATCCATCTCCACCACCATCCCTCTACTACCAATAGCATAACCACCGCCACCATTTGCTTCCTCCGCCATTCCACCACCACACTACCACCACCCACCATCTCTCTACTATCACCACCACCACCTCCATCACCCTTTGCTTCCTCCACCGTCACATACACTACCACCACCCATCTACCATCATACCACCATCCTCCACTACTACAACCATCATCCATCTCCACCACCACCATCACCAGCCTCCACCTCTACTACCATTCTACCACACCCGACACTTTTATACCTTCACCACATCACCCCCTCAACCACCACATCAATCACCATCGCTTAGCCACTACCACAACCACCACCATGATTACACTAGTACCGACACCACATTACTACCACTAAACCACTATTTTTATAAATTGGAAGAGCAAATTAAAAAAAAATAGATAGATCATCTTGTTGAATATATAAATTAGATAATTTAGCTTGTTGAATATATCAACTAGTTTCAATTCACACTTATATTTTTACCAAATAGTTTTTTAACTTAAAATATTCAGCATTCAATTTCAGTACTTATTTTTCAGCATTCAGTTTTATCAAACAGCACCTAAGATCTTATCAAGCAGATTACTAGATGTTTTACCCCTCCTTATTGGCCACACACAATCTGCTTTTGTGAAAGGAAGGTCTATAGCTGCTAATGTTTTGTTGATGAAAGAGTTAGTAGGAGTTATCACAAGGATAAGTTTCCAGCTAGGTGTGCAATTAAAATTGACCTCATGAAGGCCTATAATTCTGTTGATTGATCTTTCCTGTTTTCTATAATGGCTGCAAATGGAGTTCCCTCAACAGTTTATTGGGTGGGGTTGAAACTTGTGTTACCTCTGCCAGATTTTTCTGTGGTTGTTAATGGGGAATTGCAGGGTATTTTAAGAGAGAAAAGGGCTAAGGCAAGGGGATCCCATATCCCCAAATCTATATGTTTTGACAATAGAAGAATTCTTTGCTATTTTACAGAACAAAATATCTACTGGGACTTTTACTAACATTCCCAGGTGTCAGGCCCTAGGAATTAGTCATCTGGTTTTTCAGATGACCTCTTTGTGAGGTGTTGTGCTGACCCCTGGTCAAATACAATCATTAAGGAAGCTTTAGATGCCTTCTATCACCTGTTTGGGCTTAAAGCCAATATACAGAAGAAGAGTGCTAATTCTTCTTTGGTGTGAGCAGGACAGCCTTTGAGGAGATTACAGCTATTTTACCAATCCCTAATGGATCCCTTCCTGTGAAGTACTTGGGGGTACCTCTGAAATCTTCTAGGTTGACTTATGGAGATTTGTGTCCAACTAAGGACAAGAATATGAGTAGAATTCAAAGCTGGGTTAATAGGTTGTTGTCTTTTGGAGGAAGAGACCACCTAATTCAATAGTGTTATGGAGTATGCAAGTATATTGGTGCTCTATTTTTATCATGCTTAAAAGAATTTTGGCTTGAGGTGGAAAGTCTACCCAGGGGTTTTCTTATGGTCTGGGGCAGCTCTGAGGAAGAATGGTGCTAAAGTCCAATGGTCTTTGGTATGTGCTCCTAGATCTGAAGGGGGTTGGGTTTCAAGTCCTTGAAATTATGGAACAAAATTTCCATGCTTAGGCACCTTTGGGCCCTTAGTCATAAGGTAGATTCCCCATGGGTTAAATGGGTGCATACATATGTGATAAAAAGCAAATGTCTGTGGCATATGGTTCTTTCTCAGGATTCCACTTGGACATTGAGGAAGCTTTTCAAACTTAGAGATATTGGGCACTTTGATTAAGTTTATGGTGGGAGATGGGAATACCTTTTTATGGCCAGATGATTGGCACCCTAGTGGCCCACTTTATAAGCAATTTGGCGAAAAGGTGGTGATATCCCACATTGGATAGATATGAGGATTATATATATTACATAATAAACCACCAACCACTACCAAATAACTCGGGCTTACGCATTTGGGCCATGTGATTAGGCCATTCAAGTTATTGGGCAAGTAGGTGAGTCGTTACAGAGGTGGTCAAGGATATGGAGAGTTCTTTGCAAACAAGGCTCTCCTCTATAATCTGAAATAGGGATTGGGTGTGGCCAAGACAGAGAAATAGAGCCATTTTAAGAATCATGTCTCAGAACCACCCAACCCCACGGACTTTCAACCAATTGCTGGAGTTAGGGATAAGGTTTTATGGACCCCTGCAGCAGATGGAAGAATTTTTGTGAAATCAGCTTGGAAAGTAATTAGGAACTCCCATCCTAAAGTTCCCTGAAGCTTTGTTGTATAGTTCAAAGGATGTCCCTAGACGGGCCTTTATAGTTTGGCTCTACGGCTGGGGAAGTTTAGCTACCAAGAACAGGTTACTAGTTTGGGGATCGGGGGGGATTCTACTTGTGTGTTGTGTAATCATGAACAGGAATCCCATGAGCATCATCTCTTCTTTTTAACTGCCCTTTTTCTGGACTTAAATTGGATAAGGGTGGTTAACAGGTTTCCACTGAACAGAAGGCCCTCTGAAGGGTCTTATTGAGCTGGGTTGGGCTATACACAATTTGACCAGTGCAAACTTTGAGAATAACCTGTACAAATTGGTTTTGTCAGCTGATGTTTACCATGTATGGGGAGAGAGGAATGCTGGAATCTTTAACAACAGAAGTAGAGATATGGATTCTGTGTTCGAAGGCATTGAGAAGGACATCACAGATAGATGTTGTTCTCGGCAGAAGGTGGAGAATACTTACAATAATTGGATGCTATGTTTGGCCTGGAATATTTCTCCAAATATCTTGAAAGCCTCCGGGCAGTAGAGGTTGGAGGGGTAGGCAGCAATGTGTGAGATCTATCTGTTTTGGATGCTCTAGTTTTGTCTTCTTTTGTTTAGGGTCTTCTCTGTTTTCTAGGGATAGTCCCTGCTGATCCTTGTCTTGGTTTTCTCTAGCTTTGTTGAGTAAAATGTAACTTGCCCCAAAAAATAAAAATACATAAATTACCCTGCACATGTGGCACCGCAAGGTAAGAAGCAACGATAGAAATAAGCCAAGCTACAAAATCTTTTTTCAATCTGCATTTCAAATACATCCCCTTATCTCACAGGATCTTGAATATTTGTAATTTAATTATTGAAAGAATTAAAGGGATCACAGTATCCCAACCAATATCCATGGTATCTGAAGTCCACATCCCCCTATCTCACATTCCATTTCATTTTTTTTGTTCACTTAAGAAGTCTACATTTCTTTTATTCAAAAATCAGCTGCCATCCAAAATGTTGTCAAACACAAATGGATAAATTATGATTCAAATTAGGAGGTTTTCATCAAAAGTTTCTGTGTACTTAAACGGAAAAAGAAAAACAATTAACTCAGTAGTTAGAGTCAGAGCAAGATCACTTGTCACATATGCTAGTAGAATATTGTAGACAACCTCAGAAATCACTTTACTTCTGCCTTTCAGAGAGCCTATTGTTAGTAGAATGTTGTAGACAACTTCAGAAAGGTCTTTCTATCTAGTTTCATTTTAATTACAATAATTAATGTTTGCCAGTTGAATATATAGTCACTGCTGGCGGAAGTTACAGACGGCTAAATGCTTAAGGGCTGGCTCATAAGTAAGGGCCTTGAACACGTTGCATTCTAAGATAAACCGGGACTTGTTTGCACGCCACAATTAATTGGTTATCAAAAAAGTAAAATTCTCAGTAATCATCTTAAAGAGTTCTCAATTGTGAGGTTACTTTTATTAAATTCAGCCAAGACAAGGAAGATCTCAATGAAAATCCAAAAATAATAAATTAAAAAAATCACGTTGATTTGCAAGAATGACCATTAAAAGCAACAAGAACAATGGTAGCAATAACTGAAGTAACCAAAGGATTGATATTGAGAAATTAATGGTGCATTGGAACTTTGTGCCCGAGATAGCTCAATGTCCCAGGCAGTATGACTCCCTTGTTCATTGACCAGAACAATTGCCCATGCCCTTACAAAATAGTAGAACATCAGAGGAAACACCAAAATAAATTCAATAGCAACTTCTAATCCTAGAGCTGTAACACATGTAATGAAGAAACTAAAGTGTAGAATTCATGCACATGTTGCAACTAAACACACAAAATTAGAATGCATGGACTGACACCCCCCGAACTCCACACTACAAGGGCCGGTGCGTGATCTAAAATTTCTAAACAATCCAGCAAATTCCAAGCACTAAATTCCTCAGAGTAAAAGAAGTCTCCAAATATACTATGCAACTACGCAATGTCTCCAAAAATTGGATATAGTTGCAACAAAAGTTTTGAAGAGAAAGTCCACTATTACAAGCTAAACAAAGTCAAAAGTCTATTATAATCCAATGCCTACTCTCAACACTTTATTCCAATAAACTTGTGTAGCTCTACCCCTTTGGATTTGTGAAAGACAAAAGAAACAAATCATAAGCTGATAGCCTGGCAAATCACTATCTACCATAACCAGCTGGATCAAGTATGCAAAATAGTCAAGAGATATAAGCAAATTTCAAATAAAGCATTGAACATGAAGAGATGAATCAATATTTAAATGAGTCAAAGTCTAATCTCTAAGCTGCCCATAAGCGGACACTCTAGGGGCTTCTACCCTCTGAGAGCCGACCATAAGCGGCCACCGCCTCTATCGGATCCGATATCACAGAGTCAAATGAATAAGTCGAAGTAAGAGACGGACGATCATATAATTATTGATATTTCAATTCAGATTCACAATTTCATACTTGATCCAAATATTTCGGAAGAATACATAGGATTTAAAGACAATTAAAGCATTTTATGCTTCAAATAGAATACTAATTATAGTAGAAGGTCACTTACTTTGACATGACTGAATCCTCAAAATTTCCTCCACAATACCATGCTCAACCGAATTCGCTAACCCCTAATAAATACAAATGACATGAGTGAATATTGAAAACATCTCTATGGTCCTAAATGGGCCTTTTATGTATGTTCACCAAGTCATAGCCCAAGCACATGCACTGCACCTTACAATTAAATCGTCCCATGTGAGACCCACACACATGGCATTGCTACACAAATCACAAACCTACTCCTTTCACTATCAATAACATCAACACACCCGTGCATATAGACCAAAGCTCATAAGTAAATTATTTAATTATATGAAAACAATTTCCTCCATAACCATATTTGGTCAAACAATACCAGCAAACTTCTAACAAAATCATGCACAATCCCATTCTCACTGTAGCCATATCGAACCACAATCATGGCAGCCCCCAACAACGCATACCCACTGGTATTGTTGCATGCACTCAATACACTAAAAGCCGCCCAATGCTGCCCATGCCGCTAGTCCGGCTAATTCCATCATGAGACCAATATACTCACACACTACCAAGAAAATAACCTAGATGTGTGGGTATAAAATCCAGATCTGAAAGTGTAGGACCTTACCTCGTTGGTTGTTGAAACGTCGCCGGAAAACCAGCTCTTATTCCCCTTCCATAGCAGCCGATTAATCTCTCTCTCTCTCTCTCCCTCCTATTCGGTTATCTCTTCTCATGTACTGGTGATTAGAAACCCTCCTCTCTAATTTTGTTATCTCTTCACACCAAAATTCTAATCCCAAACTCTTCTCCCCACTCCTCTATTTCGTTACTAAAAATTCCTATCCTATCCTCTCTCTCTCTCTCTCCTAGAGAACTACATCGTACAAGAGACCCAAAATATGTTTACATCTAATTACCCTCAATTTAAGCAAAATTACACCACTGTCCCATAATGCCTCTTCAGCTAACTAAGTTAACTAACTGACCCCAATTTAGGAAGAATTACAAGTCCTCCATAAAGTCTTGCCAAATTACACAAATGCCCCAAAATTTATGAAAACTTACACAAGTGCACATAAAGTTTTAAAGAGGTCCCTAATAACATTGAATTGCATTTGGTTTCTAATTTGGCAACCATGAATATTGCAAATATTCAAAGTTATTCCCCATTACGCCAAATCAATGCAAGACAACTAAATAATTCCAAATCGACATCCTTCAAAAATATATCATTAAAAATTCTGGGTATTACAAAAAACATATCAAATATGCAATCAATAGACGACATGCCTACTGCTGTCGAGTAATGTGTAGACCAAAAAAGTACCTTAGGAGCTCTAAACCACAGATTAAATATCTAATAACAATAACAAATTACTTACAAATACCCTGGTAATTGTTGATAGTTTTAGAGTAAAATACTTTTGTCGAGTAATGTGTAGCCCACGAAAGTACCTTAGGAGCTCTAAACCACAGATTCAATATCTAATAACAATAACAAATTACTTACAAATAGCCTGGTAATTGTTGATATTTTTAGGGTAAAATGAAATATGGTACAAGTACCTCATAAGCATACATCTTAATAGGTATAAATGCTCGAGCCAATCTAAGATCTTCTATTTTGAGCGTCATTGTCTTTTTTCCCATCAAAAAATTGTGAGGCTTACAGTCCCCAAGTCAAAACAAGATAGAAAGGATTAACACGAGAGAGTGAGGGAATTAGTTTTGCATTATTATAATGGGACAAGTATGAACAAGAAACAAATTTTATTACCTGTATATTACACCAAAGCCGCGGCATAAAGTAACACCCTCACATAGTTGGTGGCATCAAGCTCTGAGTTTTATACAATCAAGTGTTTCTAATGAACACGAGAACCCAAGTATAACAAAAGCTAGAGTATATGCACCTACAGCTATGTAAGCATTTCCAAGTTTGAAACAACCGAAAAGCCTTCGAAAATTATTACGAATTTTTTAAAGCATTATAGAAAACCTCTCCAAAAATATTATGAACTTGAAAATAATCTATACCTTGATAGTTTGGGTGGGTAACGCATTGGATAATGAAAGTATTATGCCTACCGGTGTTGTGCGAGATTGTGCGATACAGGGGCACGCACATGAACTGGTGATAATGAAAATAAGGAGATCAGATTTCTGGGTTCAGTCCACTCTAACCCAGGCCAAAAAAGCATGTACTATGACTCAGTAGTTCCCAGCAATAACTGGTCTAAACTGATCTTCAAGCAAGGGTTGGCACTGCATCTGGATTCCCCAAC
>BRYE01000008.1:11724791-11734791 GCA_030159115.1 Actinidia arguta var. hypoleuca
CCGTTCTTTTTGCAACACCATCTGGGCAGTCACCCCGAGTTAGACCGACATGTTTTGGGTGTTACCAATTGGGGCACCGTATCACGGATTGCCCATAAAGGTCAACAACAGCGGTAGTCGCAACAGAGGGGACAATCCTACGGTTAGACGCAAGAATAGTCACAAGTTAGAGGGTCACCTACTTACTACCAGTGTAGTCAGGTTGGTCGTATCATGCGGCAGTGCACGCAAAGGAAGAACAATCAGGGAGCTACAAGATCTCAACAGCCTACTCAATCAATTTAGGCCTCGAGGGCCACACTAGCATTCACATCGGCGCAAACTTCCCATCAGTCCTGACCAAGGCTTTGGGTCAGCAGTGTCAAAGGACTTAAGGGCGAGTCTATGCAATGGCATCAGCAGCTGGACCATCAGGGACAGCAAGAGCCGCAATCTGATATCTCTGTAGTATGAGGTACTTTCCTCGTGTTGAATTCGTGGGCTCGTGTTCTCATCGATATGAGAGCATCACATTCATTCATTGCATCATCTTTTGCCTTGGCATTGGGGTTGGAGATAGAGGTGTTAGATTCAAT
Organism: Actinidia arguta var. hypoleuca; assembly: GCA_030159115.1. Taxonomy (NCBI): domain Eukaryota; kingdom Viridiplantae; phylum Streptophyta; class Magnoliopsida; order Ericales; family Actinidiaceae; genus Actinidia; species Actinidia arguta. The sequence continues at coordinate 11,725,367 of BRYE01000008.1, forward strand.
ACTTTTGTTAGACACTCCAGTTGGGGGTAGAGCAACCATGAGACGAGTTTGTAGCTCTTGCGAGGTTGAGATCGCCGATCGATATTTTGTGTTCGACTTTAACGTGTTAGACATGACTAGTTTTGACGTGATCCTTGATATAGATTGGTTGACTAGCTATCGTGTTACGACAGACTATTTTCAGTATCGGGTTACCTTTTGTATACCTGAGGGTGACCGTTTTCACTTCGTGGGAGATCGGAATTGTGATTTTTTTCCATCGTCTATTGTTATGCGTAAATATATTCGCGCCCATAAGTTAATTTCTTATTGCAAGTATACGGGTCGTGAAGTAGTCATAAAAACTCGAAGTATGAGTATCGATCCCAAGAGGAGCAGTGTCAAGGTGAACACAAGATAAGTAAAATACTACGATTCAATCCTAATTTGATCCTAACTTATGCTTCTAAAAATAAAAAATAAAAATCGTGTAGTTAGTTTTTGATGAATTTAAAATTAAATCTAAATTACTAAAGTAATTAAAACTGACTTAAACTGTATAATAAAAATGACTCAAAATCAATTATTTCAATCAATCGAGTTTCTCGAAATTTCAATGGAGATTTCGTATAACTCAAATCCTTTGACTACGTCGTGAGTCTCGGATTCAAAAGATTTAACTTTTAAAATTAATTGTTCTTTCAATCTTCAACTTCTAAAATAAACGTGGTTGTTATAATCATGGTCGTGCATCATCGATTTGCGCATGACCTTCAAAAGAACTACTAATACTCTTCGTGAGTGCATCACAACTTCGTCAGTACGTGAATCTCGATGCCTAATTCAATCATTAAGAGTGCATTGAGAAATAGAAGTAGAGGAATTTAGGAACAGAAGATCTCATGTCACGATTGAATGCTTAAGTAAGCAACATGAAATAACGGGTAATTACCCTAAAATTTTATGTGAAAACGCCATAAGAATTATATGGCACTCATATTTTTGTACAAAATATATATATATATATATTGAATAATATTTTGTTTTAAAGTTAAATGTCTTAAATCTCTTTAATATTCAACCACACCCATCTATATACAATTATTGTAACACAACGCTACTTAAGTAAATTATTTTGATGTGTTATGATGTTGATTGTGATGATGCATCATTTTATTTAGACTTTGTTGCTTAGAAGTTTAAACTAGCCAATAATAGTCATCTTTCAATTCTTGCACAAAAAAAAAATGCTTGATCCTTAATGTGAAAATGATGTATAACCGTACGGCATTAAATATTGACTTAATTTCACTAGTACGAAAGAATGTCCTAACTCCACAGCGGACTTTAGCTTAATTAAAAAATCTCAATTTTTTATTGTTTTTAATTAAAATATGAGAAGTGAAATAAAAAATTATTTTTTTAATTTAGAATGGCTAAAAAAAAAAATGGATGTTATGCTTATTAAAAAAATCTAGACTAAACGAACCTGAAAAATAAGGCTAAAACTCATTCGTTTAACCCAAAAAATTCAAGCGAACCGGGAGTTTTTTGTCAGTACCTCTTCGCCAAAAATTACATCCATCCATTGAGAGATTTGAATAAAAAAATACTTGAGAAATATTACAATACACATCAAACACTATTTGTATCCATTATGTAGTTGAGATTATACCACGTTATTATTTTTTACCGGTCAAACTGGTCATTTTGTAGGTTAACGAGATTAAAATATTCTATAAAAATTCATAAACGTTTATGATTATATATATAAGAATTCATAAAAAAAGCATAAAAATTCATAAAATTTATCAAACATACCAATAGTATTTATAATAAAATATATCATAACAATGGCCACAAAAATTCATATCAAAATCAATATAATTCATAACCAAATCAATAAAATTAATAAAAATAGCTAAATTCACTTTAATTGGTGAACTCCACATCAATTAATGTTTTAAAATGACTAAATTATTGTTTTAAAATCACAATAATTCATAACAATGGTCATAATCATTCATAACCAAATCAAAATAATTCATAACCAAATCAATAAAATTCATAAAAGTAAACTTTAATTGGTAGATTCCATGGCAATTAATACTTTGAAGTGACTAATTCATTTTTTAAAATTACACTTATTCATAATAATGACCATAACTATTTATATGAACCATACAAAATGCATTATCCCTACCAAACTCATTTAAAATTTGCGTAGAAAAACACGAAAGACAAAAGGGATATAAAAGGAAATAAGCAATAAAAATGCTCCAATCATTTTCTTATAATTTTCTTATAATTTTCTTTTGGGTGAAAATCACTAAACAAAATTCCAATGCTTATAATTTAAAAATTACAAATCCCATTGTGTTTATGTGCGGTGGCTAGTACTTTCAATGCACAAATCACCTCTCATCAAAAGCTATAGCCAGTTTTGAACACTGTTGCCAATGGCTTTGGACTTAACTTTCCATTTTCACTCCCTTTGTCTTCTCCAATTTCTCTCTCTTCTCCTTCTTTTTCAGTGTCTTCTTCTTCATCCTCAAAAGCAGGGTGGGTGAGAATGCTATTGAGCAATTGTGTCCCTCTAAGAGCATTAGTCAAAGGCAGGTGACCCTCTGGTGGTGGTGGTGACTCGCTGAGTTCCCACATGAATTCAGTTGGGAAAGCCCTGTAATTGTACTGCTCAACCTCTGTTTCAAGCTTCTTCATCCACCCAACTTTGAGGAAAAATCTTGTGAAGTCTCTGTTCACTTTGCTCCAAATCTTCTTTTGCACACTGTACCCAAACCTGTTGTTGCTGTGCTTTCTCCAGAGGTTATCTATGGCTTTTAGGTCATTTTCTGGGATGAATTGGACCTCAGAGAAGAAGACATAGCCCCTCTTTTGGGCCGATTCGCCGGCTAGGGCGATGAGGAGGCGGCGGGTCTCCTCGTCAGCCTGCCGGAAGTTTTGGGACGAGAGGTGTTGGTAGAGGAGGTCAAGGGAGGTGGATTGCGAGGTGGAGGTGGAGGGGGGGGGGGGGGGGTGATGGTGGTGGTTGAGGAGGAGGAGGAGGAGAGAGAGAATGAGGTGAAGCAGAGAGATTGGGAGAGAGAAATGGTGGTGGAAGTGGTGGGCTTGAGGAATAAGGTGGTGGGATGGGAGTCTATGGGGTGGCACTTGAGGAAAGAGTGGTGGTGGTGGTGGTGGAGGGATTGGAGGGATTTGGTGGCCATGTGGAGAGAGAGAGAGAGAGAGAGAGAAGCGAGGAGGATTTAGGGGGATTACTGTTGGGAGATAAGGAATGAGTGAGTGGGGGATTGGGGGAGAATCATGAACTACACAGTGAAGGCATTTGATTGGGTAGATGTGGGTGAGGCTAGATACTCTCTCTCTCTCTCTTCCCCACTCAGTCTCTGTGTAGAAAAATTCCAAATTTACCTTGGTCTCTCCTCCATTGACACCCAATAGGATGGCAAAAAAGAAAAATCTGATATGACGTATACCGACTAATCCAGAGACAAAAAAAAAAGTGAGTTTAAATAAATTTTTTAATCAATAAAAATTACTACTCAACAAAAGTGAATAAGATATGGGTTTTCAAAAATTCTGACCTTAAAACCTGGCATGCACTTGCATCTAATATAATTTTACTATAATATTTTTAATAATTATACTAATTACACTTGTATCCTAGTAAATATATTTATTGATAAGCATTTAGTTTAGTATTTATAACTATTTAATAATTTTTTTATTGACCATAGAAAAAAGTACAAGGGAAGGCGGGTAATTCGAAAACCCGCTAAGTTCAAGTGTGAAGGCTATGAAAATAAATCAGTTGTAAGTTGTGAAAAGTTTTTTAATGTGGTGCAAGTTCTGTAAAACGGGTCCTGGCCGGTACTATCCAAACTCCACACATCTCATGCACTTGTGAGCCAATTTATGTTTAATTAATTTTTATATTATAAAAATAAATTGTTTATCACATTCTGAAGCCCCTATAGCTCAAGGGTAGAGCGTCAGGCTTGTAAACTGATGGAGGTCCGTAGTTCGATCCCGCGTGGGGGCAAAGCAGTTTTATTTTGCGTCTCATTGACCAGTCCCCGCCCAACCCAAGTCCATTGGGTTCGAGTCAACCCAAGTCCAATGCTTAGGCCCATATTCTACCCGCGGACTTAAAAGACTAGTCCCCACGCCCAACCCAAGTCGATTGGGCTCGAACCAATTTGTCAAATGCCTCCGTATCCTACCCGAAGCCTTAGGGCTTCGGGATAGGCTCCAATTTTATAGTTCCAAGCTTTGGGGTCAAACTTCTGGCCAAGTTATTGGGCCGACTTTTCTGATTGAACTTCGAGCATTGGTTAGAGCCGGGCTTCGGATTGCAAGCCCAAGACTCAAGCCAGTGCTCAATAAGAATTGACGAGTTTTGGGCTGTCGGCCCGTTTTTACCACCATCAATGTTTGTACGTACAAAACTAATCCAAGCATGTCAAGTGCACATCAGGCAAACAAAATGTGATTCTCAGCCCAGTTTTTTTTTCCTACTTTTTGAGTCTAAAGAATTTTTTTTTCATTTGATTAAAATTTATATTTTTAAAATTTTTCTTAATAAGAGAAGTCTAAAAATATAAAAAAAAAATTATCTAATTCAAAAAAAAATCACTAAAAAAGAAAAAAATATTTTGATGGTTTTTCTGAAATAATTTTTTTTCATCTTTAGTAAACTTTTTAAGAATTAAATAAATTTTTTTATATTTTTAAATTTCTATCATCAAGATCAAACGCAAAAAAAAATTACTAAAATTAAAAAAGCTTAAAAACTAAAGAAAAAAAATCTCAAAAGACCCATAGCCCAAACTGTGCCTTAATAAATAAGGGAACTAAGTGCAGAATTTTTGTTCATCAATTGGAAGGGAAAACACACACACAATGATACATATATTCAGAATAAAGTGGATTTGAATTTATTTTTTATTAATTCAGTACAATATACACAATTTCTATTTTTCAACAGAAAGGAGTCGAATAATAGATTCCATTGCAATCTCTCTTTCTCCCTCTACATATCACATCCACATTCTATTGGAAGCCAGAGTCCTGCTACTTTGCTCCTACCCCACGGGTCTACAGAACTTTCTCAAGGAGTGGGGATTTTCAATGGAAGCTCTGCTAGTGTTAAGGTTTCGCTTGTTCAAATCTGGACTCGATTCGATGTGTAAATGCTGCAGATTTTCGGCGGGGAGGGATATCAAGTCGTCCAGCTTCTTCGGCTATGGAAACAACAAGAATGTGTGGAAGAGAGGAGGGATGCTTGTTCTAGTCGGAGATGTAGTTGACTAAGAGGCTATGGGCAAATTTGTCCTTGTAATAAAAGAGCGTGGGAGCATACTTTTGATTCGTGGCATTAGTGCCACCCTATTTCAAATGTGTGTTTAAATTTAGAATAGAGTCGTCTAATGGATTTGAATAGGGGTAATTGATCAAAAAAATCTTCAAAATAATTTCATTCTAATATAAAGATAACTTAAAAATATTTAAATGTAAGGTTCCTCAGGGTTAATGTTTTTTTTCAGGGACATAAATGACCTCTAACAACATGCAAGGATCTTAACTTTAAATATTTTTAAATTATTTTTATACTAAAATAAATTATTTTGAAAGACTTTTGATCAATTACCCCTTTTGAATGTGGCAAAAATCAGCTAAAAATGAAAATTGTAGAAAAATCTTTTAAGTGCTTAAAGTAATAACAATTTGTTAACAAAGTAATAATTAATTTATAAACAGTAAATTGTTAACTCACTTGTTGCAAAAGTGTAATTCAAATGAAATTAATGATTGAGACTTATGTTTGACACAATCTCCTTAAGACAAAATTCGTCCTCACTCTGGTGTTACGAGTTGATTGGCGTATGTCTTTCAGGATCGAACGATCTATTTGACGTCGAAGCACTTCGAACTTCAAGTCAAGTAAACCAGATTTGTGTATCTAATACTCTCTCTTAGAAAGAAAAATAATAAACAATACGAAGAGTTGTTGAACCATTGTATTCTGGAAGAAATTTAAATTCAGTGTCTTAAACTGCTAGACGAGTCTTGTATATATAGACAACGAAAAGACACTCCGAAAGGACATGAAAACGGTCATGTTCGGTCACCGTTGACAGTGAACCAAGGCAACCTGTCTGGCGAATAGGCACGTAGGGGACGAATTGGTTTGGTTTATTACCGTTAGGTTCATTTGGGTTTAATTCAAAATAATATGGGCTTCAGATTTTAAAAAAACATAAGCCCAAATGAATGTTTAAATAAAAGATAAGGCCCAATGGGTCAAGCCCATTTTATCTTTTAGACCCAACACGGCCCGTGCTAAGCCAAAATGTGGCGACGCACGTGGTGTTTTTAACCCAGTCCACAGAGTCCATAGTTTGGGTCCAAGCCCATCCATAATTCCCGGCCCGTGCCGAGCCGGACAGCAGCGGCACGCCTGGTGTTTTTAACCCAGTCCACAGAGTCCATAGTTTGGGTTCAAGCCCATCCATAACTTCCCTCATTCAAAAACTTGGGTACCCCTTGGGGCCAAACCCAAGAAGTGGAAGTATGACTTTATAAGTCACTTCACACTCCATCTCTTTTTCAATGTGGGACAAATTCAAACACCAAAGTTTAGTCATTTCAAGTAGCTTACTTTGATGTCAATTTCTCTTTCAATTATAAATGATTTTCAACAATCAAATACTCGATGTTAATCTCCATATATAGGAAAGCACTTACTACTTGGAACCACTAAAAAAGATTGACGGAACCTATTTAATTTTTAGCTCGAACTTAGCCAAAAATTCTAAAAAAATTCGAATTGAAAAACTCATTTTCCAACATCCCCCACATGAATGAAATTGACGAAAATAGAAATGTAGCCATATGCAAGTGTCGAGAGAAAATTCAATTTAGGAGAAATCCTGCATAGGATAAGTAGCAGATAGCCTTGAACTTTCCCTTGTAAAAAACTATTGAACTTACTAGCTAATCAGTAGACGTGATGCTTGAACTATTCAGCTGTTGGTGTAGACCAAGACAATAGAATTCACATAGAATTTTTTTGACACACCCTGATTATCGTAGTTGTGTTCATTTTGGCCCTGAATATCTCCTGGTTATTTCTGAATGCGCTAGAGAATTTAGCCTTATCATTCTCACAGAACCGGCCCTAGTTCATACTCATATAGGTGATTCTCATTAAGAGTATTCTACTATACTCTATTTGAACTTAGTCAAGATATAAGAATCATTAAAAGTATAGCTTAACCTGTCTCACGATGCAGTGTCACTATTTTCTTCACCATAAGAATAAGATATGAGATATTCTCTTCAGTGACCCCAAGTGAATCAACACATAATTCGGTTGTCCCTTTGAACCTAGATATTAAGATCTCCAGTCACTTAAGTAAGGTTGTCATTATTGCGATTCCAATATAAAAGACTTTAGCCTCATTCCCCTCGATGAATTATACACTTACTTTCTGGACAATCTTTTAATTAATAGATCCGCTATATTATCCTTAAATTTCATATACTCAATGAAAATTATCCCATTTAAGAGCAGGTGTTTAACATATTGTTACGTATCAAATCCTCTCAAAGTTCACTGATAAATTTCTCTATATTTTTCTCAACCTATCAGTATCTTGACCAATACCACAACTTAACAGCCTTGTAGAGAGATTAGATTTGTTACAAAAGCTCATACATTTTTCAGATAAAACTACCGGAAGAAAATTGGATCTGGGTAGACAATTTCGGTAAATAAATGCAATGAACAGAACATCCAAGAGCCACACACACTCCACACACCTTTGATCACGAGCAATTTTCGGTCAACCCTTGCACTGGAGCCACACATTGAAAAACGAGTCTAACCGATGTCTTCCACTGATAGGGGAAGAAAATTTCTAAATAATATGCCAATACGGGATCGTCTATGGAGAATTGCCATGGAAATGTTGGATATAAACATAGCCCTATAAAATTAGAGGACGACATGTTAGCAAGCAGCAAAACGGGTCTAAATAATTTTCGTACTGGGTGGTTTTGCTTTTGTTATGGTTATTGCTAATTTACTGTAACATAAAAACTATAGCCCATATTTTCATGCATCCATCCTTTTTTTTAAAAAAAAAATGTATATTTTATATATAATGCTAACTACTCATTCATCATCAAAACACAATCTAGAATCAGCATACCACCCTAAAATCAAAACAGAATTTCTAGGAAAATCGAATGGTCACAATAAATTAATTAATTAATTAATCAGACTTGAATCTAAAAGGGATCGATCCATCGGATGCTTTGTAGAAAAAGGGGATCTAGAGGAAGGAGATAAGGAGGAAGGTAGCCGTAGAAAGGGAGGGGAAAATGTGTCTTCACGACGTGCACTTGGGGGCGATAGAATTCTTTGTAACAGCAACGGAAGACACTAAAGGTAGGGAGAGACAGAAAAACATGAGTCTTGAGTGGGAAAATGGGATGGTTTCGAAGCTCGTGGTTTAGTGTCGTGTTTTTTTGTCTCATGATTGTACACTCCACAAAATATAGTGCATAGATTAAATATTAAATATTATAGGAACTAACCTGAATACATTAAAGTTTCTTCTTCTTCTTTGTTTTTGTAATTTCTCTCATAATTCATTTACGGTTCCAGTCTTCGGCAAACCTAATTCTCAAATTGTCTTCTTTAATTACCATGGTACCCTAGTCCCAAATTTTCTTCCAACATTTTTCATATGCTGCATTCGAAAACTCAATATCAAAGCCTTATGCGCGGAACATCATCAAACCTTAATTTCAAAATCTACTGATATGATTAATGGTTTCAACTTCAAGTATATTTAATATCAATCTCAATTGAAAAAGATAGGTTAAAAAAGTTTGATTATATTAGCTTAATTAGTATTTTTGCTGCTAAAAATCTAGAAGGTTAATGTTTCTTTACTTTAATTGGTAAAGAGAGAATGTTTATTTACTTTTATTGGTATATTGAGAAAAAAAAAATTAAAAACCCTAAATCAAAAAGACAATCTTGTTATTTTTGCACAAAAAATAACTCCAAGAGAATCTTGACATTAATTTCAAAAGTAAGAGAGGTCAGTATTATTTCTAAAACTATTGGAAAAATGACTGAATTTGTCAAAAACCTTAGGGGAGGTCAGCAAAATTTACCCTATTTAAATTGGAACTATAGGGATGAATGTGAAACTTTGATTGAATTACAAGGACTAACGCTCAAATATACCCAAAGAATGCATAAGTGCATAATAATAATAATAATAATAATAATAATAATAATATATATTATTCTGCATAATATTCTCCATTCTATGGATGCTTAATCTCTTTGCTTATGCTAATGATAGTTTTAATACTCTTTATCCAGTCTAAAAATTAAACGTGAC
>BRYE01000008.1:11749791-11752291 GCA_030159115.1 Actinidia arguta var. hypoleuca
CACTAAGCAATAATTATTATAGCAGCCTAAATAATTTACCGTATATTGTAGCTAATAAATTTTGGAATGCCATGCTACCCAAAACCATTGAAAAATGAAGAAGAAAAAATAACAACCTAAATAGCAAACCATTCGAGCTACCGATGATAAACTAAATACCTCAAATGAGATTTAAAAAAAAACAAACTAAATAACAACCTAAAAAAGCAAGTCAATGGAGCTACTGAATTTTGGACTGTCATGTTGGAAAAAAAATAGATTTTTAACATGTTTTCTTTTAGCAACTTTGAGTCAAAATAGATGAGACTTTCAAATATATTTTTGATGAAACGAAGTGATGAATGTGTTCTTCTTTATCGAAATTGAAATAATGTTAGAAATTGAATCTGTATCAAAATCGAATTTTGTTTTTGAAAACATATTTACAATCTATTTTGAAAATCATAATATAAAACAGTTCTAAAATCTGTTTCACAATATGTTCACGAAAAAAATGCTACGCAATTCTATTTTGTTATTCATAAGAGAATATGCCTTCAGCTTGTTACACAGAGCAATACAAAATTGAAACTAATTGAAAGTTTTATTGATAACGAAACATAACAGATTATATAATAACAGTATAAAATCAGTAAATTGAAATACAAAGCTGAAAGCAAAAATGCAAAACAAGTTGAGTCTCGTATTTTTCTCGATTTTCTTAAGATAGATTGCCCATAATTGGTGTTAAATTGATTGGACATCGTCTCTCAAGATAAAAAAAGTTTCACTCGAAAAATAGTAGCACCGCATTGTTCGGTCTAGCAAACTCGCAGTGTCCTGATCTTTCTCTCAAAGGACTGACTCAATAACTTAAAAAATAGAAAAGTTGTGTGTGTACTGAATGAGACAAACCCTCTCTCTCTCTAGATTGTGTGTGGCATTTCATCTCAAAGAGGATCAATGTTGAAAATAATAACCAATAGAGATATGTTTCTCACACACCCCTACAGAAAGAAAAAAAAAACTCGGCCCCACCTTACACATTTACCCTATTGCCTCTTTCACCCCTCCTTTTTTCCTCCCAGCCGAGCCCCTTTCCCTTTTCCCCTTTTTTCCTCCTAGCCGAGCCCCCATCCCCCCTCTTTTTTCCATTTTTCTTTTTTTATTCTCTCTCTATATATGAATAACACTTATCTAGAGTTCTCGTATCCTTCATACCATCACTCGTTCTACTATCACTCTTTCAATTTATATCAAGATTTAATCAATAGTTTTTTTTTTTAAATCCATAGTTAGAGCACTATGGCTGACTCAATTTCAAATAGTTGGACAGCTAAAAGTGATATTCCAAGTGGAGAAAACGTCTCCCATATAAGTCATGATTATACACCTGAATTTATCACTGATTATGCAAGCAGTTGTTATTTCTTGTTTCATCATACTGTTTCATTCTACTATCAAATTATTAAAAGTAGATCTAATAACGTTGTACTGATGTATATTTATTATTTATTGACAGATTTTTAAAGGTAGAGACGAAATATTAGATTGAGTTCGTAGTGTTGGTCGGCAAAATGACATCGTGGTTGTTATCAAAAGGTTGCTAATTTAAAAGGCGGCAAACTCCCGAAGTATATTCTTGGTTATGAAAGAGGAGAAAAGTATAAACCGATACAGTATCTTTCTGAAGGGCAATCCTTGCAAAGAAATACTGGAACAAAAAAATGTGATTGCCCATTTGAGCTACGAGGTGTAGTAATACCTCAAGATAGTGTTATGTGTTTTTTACTGGTGAAATGCCGTTTTCATAACCATGAAATAGCAGAATATCTGGATGGTCACAAGTATCCGACTAAAATTAGTGGAGAAACAATTTGAGCTAGATATGTCTAGGAGTACAAAACCTCGTGAAATGCTCAATGTCCTAAAAGAAAGAGACCCTACAAATACCACGGGATTCAGAGCATTTACAACGCTATCTCTAAATACAAAGAAGTCAAACATGATGGCCTAAATCATATACAACATGTCTTGGATCAATTAATTAGCAAAAGATACCTCCATGCGTTTATGACAAATCCAAAGACGAACGAAATTATAAATATTCTTTAGATTCATCCTAAAAGCATTGAGCTATTTAAGAACGTTCTCACTGTGCTGATCATTGATGCAATATACAAGACTAATGAGTATCACATACCATTGTTGGAGGTTATTGGTATCACATCCACACTGCAAATATACTCACTTATATTTGCATATTTTGCTAACGAGAAGTTAGATCGGTTAACATGGGCCTTGGGTACCTTGATGAACTTGATGATTGAAAAGGGAGCAGTGATGCCATCAGTTCTTGTATCAGATCGGGATTTGATGCTTATGAAGGCCATTGAAACATGTTTTCCAACAGCGCATCACATCCTCTGTATCTGACACATAAACTAGAACGTGGTGAAGTACTGTAGCGCTACTTTTGGTTCAGAGATAAAACGATTTCTCGTGTCATGACACTCGCTAA
>BRYE01000008.1:11764791-11777291 GCA_030159115.1 Actinidia arguta var. hypoleuca
CCAGTATTACCGTGACGAGTAAGGACACTCTCCCCTTTTTTATGAATTTTCGAAAGGGTATCTTCATGCTATTCTCTATTTCAGAAATCCATTGTCTTCATCAATCCCTTTTCCTTCGATAAATGATTTGATTTTTCTTTTGGATTTTGTTTTGCCAGGCGTTTCTTGTGTGATTTTTTAATTTTGAAGGTCAGGTTCTTTTTCTCTCTCGATAAATCTATGATACAATATGGTTTTGTTTAATTGGTTATGGATTCAATTTCCGTGCTATCAGAAAAATGGTTGAAGGTGTGAAAAGTGGTTGTCTAACCATTGAAACATTTGTTTTTTAGGTCAAAGGGGGGAATTCCTGAGGTAGTGTTAGATTATGTTGCAAGATCTCCAGCACCATCAAATTGCCCAGCTCAACTACACTGTAATCAATTTCTCCTCTTGCTGCCTTTTTTGAGGGACATAAAGTTATGATCAATTTTTTTTTACTTCATGTTGTGTTTGCGATTATGGTTTGCGAATTTAACTTGCAATACTCATTTGGGTGTTTCGGCTTCATTTAAATTCAAGGATTGCTATATTTGAAATTTGGTGCTAATAGATACCCATTAAATTTGAGAAGGACCTGGCTTATTTTGATTTTAGAGAATTGTAGAGACAACAGAATAAGTGAGTCTCTTGCTAGGTTGTATTTGTAACAGGTGGATCACATAAATTTTAGGTTGAGTCACTCATTTTTTAAAACAAGAATTCCAATGCAGTAAGAGAAACATTATCATACATGTTTCAATGCTTGGAAGTAGGTGGGTTTTAACATTTTAGGTTAGCTTACTTTTTTCCTCATACTTTTCCTTATATTTCTGTAGCACCCAGCTTTTTGGCTGTCGAGGTGCAGTTCAAGCATTTTGGATCCTATTTTTAGCCTATTTTGATGATCTAAACCGTTCAACTCCGTTGTGAAGATCAATACTGTAAATAATCATGTGAGTTAAATATTATAGAAAATCACTTTGATCAGATACAAATCAACATAATTTTTTACAGTATTGATCTTCAAAATGAAGTCTACAATATGAACTGTTTGGATCATCAAAATGGGCCCCGACTGCAGAGAAGCTGTGTCCTTTTCTATAAGGTTTCTTTATGTTACTTTTGTTACTTTTATGTATTCAGCTTTATTTATTTGAGTGCTATACTTTTTGGGTAAAGGTAGTCTTATTGTGCATGAAGTTTTTGCTAGATTGACGAGAAAGAACAAGTCGATGGGTTAAAGGAGGAGGTACAGTGTTGTTCGATCAAGAGGTACTGTGTTCATTAGTTCTGAACATGCAATTTTTCTGATGTGAGCATAATTTTTAACCATGTGGTTGCTTCCTAAGTTTCAAAGACCTACCTTTAGTTCTTTCCATTTTTTTTTCTCTTCATTTGATCATGTTTATGAACTGGTATTCTTTCATGATTTTTGTGGTGTGGTTGCGACCGAGAATTTAACTTGGGTTGGTTTGGTCCTCAATGAATCCAAAGCAAATATGGGATAATAATAAATCAAGATGGTGATTTATTTCTAAAATGGGAATGGAAAGCTTCCAATTTGGGTTTGAATGAACTAAAAAAAAAGCTATCGTTGGTTGTATGTTACTTATTGCCTTCTTTTGGCTATAGTTGCTTCAATGGAGATTCTTTTGCATTAGATTCTCAGGATGCATCAAGGATGATGAAGTAAAAATTCATTTCTTTTGTTGCTATTTTCAATCCGGTTGAGATGCTTTCTGATGGAAGTGAATAGAGATTATTCTGGTCCTATTATCATGCTTGGCCCATTTGTTATATTGAATTTGACATTCGTTTGTGTGAAGAAATTCCTTAAGTTTCGATTATGAAGACATACATCTTGCTTGGAGTGGTGGGCTTATATTTTTGTGGAGCAGGCATTTCACTAAATTACATAATTAGCTGATGATGACAAAAAAAAGCCCATAACATCAACCCAACTGGTGTGGAAAGATCAGCCAATTTTGTTCCCTATGGCTACCTCCCGTGCCATGAAATGACTTGAAGAACTAAGGACATGGTAAACTCAACTTGCCCCTCTCTCTACTTGCCCCACAGGAATGAAGTCATATCAAACATAGAAAAACAGCTATGAGTTTAAATTGTGCATTTGGTTAATTTGTTTTGACAGAATTCTTTGTTGATTGAATATTTGCAGAATGTTAAATTGCTTTGTCATGGTTTATTAATAGAATAAAAAGGGGTGTGGAGCATGTTCTTGGACTAATGTTTGAATGTTGAAATTGCCTCCCTTTTTCTCCCCCTTGTATTACTTGATAGATGGTCAATTTTAGTTAGATGTTGAAAATGGCTTTTTTTTCTTCTTAAGTTGACTTACTGAAACTGGAACTTAATACCATACTTGTTCTGGATGGTAGACAGGCCAAGGACCGTGCGACATTGGTTGAGAGATGTCATTGAAATAGGTGATCAATCGCAGGTGAAGCATATTTTAAAGAAAGTGTTAAGACACAGCCAGTGGGCTGTTGGTAAGGAACAAAACGTGCATTGAAAAGTTTGAAAACTATATAAAAGTATGTGAAAATGTATTATAAAATGTTTAAAATATGCATTGAGAAACCAACCTTTTGTCATTTTGTGCCCCTTAACCACCGCACATCTGGTGGTGGTTAGCAAGACCCAATAGCATGACACGGTGGTTATTCGCTAGTATGTATATATTGTAGATCATGAATGTATTATGCATTGCAGGTAGTTTACTTTTTCCTCTCATGAGTTTCTAAGAGAATTATATTTCATTGACCGAAGGAATAATCTTACTTTTTTTTATTCTTGTGATAGTGTCTTATTTTGTGGGCTTGATGTTATTTACCCATGTTTCATGTTTTTCGTATTCTAGCAAGATGTTTCATAATCATATTTACCAATCAGATCTTTCTGTAGTCATATTTTATTTGGCTCTTGCCATCGGGTGGGCTTTCACTACTTAGCTTATGTAGGTATATGTTATTTGGTTGACACTTGCCATCGGGTGGTCTTTTCTGCTTAGGTATCTGCTTCGATTTTGAAAGTTGAGAGATGATGACAGGTTTATCTTCGGACCGATTTTAAGGAAAATATGGTCGAAATCGCGTTTCTTCAAGATTCAGCCAACCAGTTTGGATCGGATGACGGGTCTTTGCCATAGTTCTGGCTCTGGCTCATGAATTATTAAATGCAGATTACATCTCTATATGGTGGTCCTTTGGAATTTCATTTTGTGGTGGAAAGTATAGAGTTGGTTAGGTTTGGTTTGATTTGATTTGTCCAACTGCTACGTTGAGCTAAACCATTGTTTGCAAGATCCTAGAATAAATCTTAGATAAGGCAATATTGGAGTGATATGGTTTAACATCGATAGTTAGCTAACCTTACCGTCCTGTCTTAGTTAATTTCATTTGTTTATAATATTCTTCAGCCGATGGATCAACTGAATCTAACATGTTACAACCTTGCTCGATGGGGTTTGCTACTAGTGGTAAACATTCTTTTTGTGGAAATATTACTTTTGCAGAAATAGCCTTGTGTTTCAGTGCTTTACCTTGTAACCTAGTTAAAAGCAGTTGATATACTTGAAAGCCAGGTTTTTTCTTTATGATTTTGCACCTTTTGGTTTCACCACTGCCTCACCTGGTGGCCAAACAGGCTGACAAATGCACTGAATTACCTAACTGATAAAATAATATCTCTGCCAAATTGATAGCTGATTGTGCTTTAAATCTCTAGGGATTATCTTCAATTTATTTTTTGACTTCAGTTATTTGCATGAAGTGGTTGGTCTGAAATATTTGAATCTGCATTCTTACACGTGGTAACCTGCTTTTTTGTAATTTCACCAAACAATGTACCCTGTGCCTACCTATAGCCTTCATGTGGAATACCAATATTGGTTAATGGCCTCTCAGTCTTATCTTCCAGTCTAAATCAAAAGAGATCCTCGAGTTGAATGTCCTCACATTATAAAGAAAAAAGAGAAACCAGATGAAACTAAATTTACTACGGTTTTAGGTTCTCAATTTTCTATTTTAACAGGTTATTTATTGGGAGTTTTGATGAACTCCTCTACATAATGGTTGCTTTCCTATTATCTCTTGAAAAGAATTTGCAAGTTCATATTATGAAAATAATACCATTTGGCTTGTTGTAGTTAAACTTGTACCATGTGTTCAAGTATAGGTTTACTTCAAAATTTGACATTTTCAGCTGCTGGACCACTAATTTTCAGCTAGCGATGTCATTGCTTATCTTTAGGGGTCCGGATTTGCTGCGTTGGGAAGGAATTTCAGCGGTCCATTTGGAGGTACGTGGACCATAGGATAGAAATGAAAGGTGGAGATTAAGAGATGTTAAAACAGTTTCGACTAACAGAGTTCATGCTAGCACCGTTAACATCAATATAGACATTACTTATTCAATTATATCTCCAACTTCATCCCGATCAATATGGCCTGAAAGTGACGAAACATGACCTTGATTATTCGATCTTAATTCCCATGGTAGTAGAGATCTTTCAAATCTAGTCTCCCAACCAGACCACAACTCAACTACAAACCTTAAAAATATGTTGAAGCCCAAACTGTTCCTAATTTTGTTTTTTCATGGCTGGCGATTGGGATTTCTACAGATTTGCTTGGGTAAACTTAGCGTGGCTAGTCATTAAAAAATTCACTGGTTGAGCCACCTGATAAGTAAGAATCACCTCTAAACAGTGTGCACTTGGTTTTTTGAGAGGGAAATAAATCATAGTAGTCGTATCAAAATTTTCACTGTAGATTTCTTTTGTTTTCTTTGAATGTATATAATAGTGATTTCATTTCTTTTGTTTTCTTTGAATGTATGTAGTAGTGACTTCATTTGTGCTTTTAGTACATGTTTAATTGTTGTAATGTCACCCACTTTTTTAAGTTAGAAGGTGTAATATTATGCCTAAATTGGTCAGACATATATATTGGTGTGTGCTGGAATTGGGTGGTTAATATGAAGCATGCTTGTTTAGTTGACTAATTAATGGAAACAGTATAAGTTAAATGCTGCTTAGTGAAATCATGCTCCATTAACTCAATATTCTTCTTTCCGCAATTTAATATTTAGTCATCGACCTTACAAGTCTTCTTTTAAATTCTTCCTGATCACTTTTTTGACATAATTTGAATAAGAAGTTAATCTTAACATGCAAAAGAGAAAAGATTGAGATCAGAATTTTTAGACTCATGATGAAAGTAACTATTTTCAACATCTATGTGTTGGGTTCTAGGACTCCCAAATGCTCAATTCGTAGTAGTCATACATTATAAGATTAATGCACTGAGTAGCACATATATAATAATTGAATGTGGCCTCATAGGCCAGCTTTCCTCGGGATTAGGTTGGGGAAGCATCCAGAACACGATAAGATTAATGCACGGGTAGCAGATATATAATAATATTGTTGATTTAACATATTATGATGAGAATATTATCATTCTTCCATTTTCTTTACTTTATGAGAGGCTATAGTGCATTATTTTATATTATAACATTGCTTTCCTATATAATAATAATAATAATAATAATAATAATAATAATAATAATAATAATAATAAACTTAGGGGGCCATGGCCATGGCTATCCCCTCCTTTTGTCTCTGGTTGCACTACAACTATTTGTGGCCAATAGAATGATTGTTTCCATTAGTTTTGAATGACATATACTGTGTTACCTTGGATTATCTAAAAAACAACTTTTGTTGGTTGTTATTATATTAGGTTTTATTTTTAATTAAATTAGCAAAGCTGTAAAGAAGGCAGTTATTGTTCTGGTATTTGACCTTTTGTTAAATTTGAACCGTATTCTGGAGTAGCTAAAGATAAATACACTTACCATAGAACTGACTATAGTCACCGGATCTATTGTGAACTTTTAACATGTTCATTGTTTAGATTTCAACCTAAAAGAATAGTGAACACGTAATGGCCTTTTGTTCTTATATATATTATGGATGAATAAATTATGCATTACTCTTAGTTTACTTTCTCCTCTCATGAGTTTCTTGGATGGTTATATTTTATTTAACAAAGGAATAATCTTACTTTCTCCAGTTATTTAACTTATGTTTTTTGTGCTCTAGCATCAGATTTTTATTTTGTAGGGATATGTCATTTGGTTAACTCTTGCCATCAGGTGGACTTTGCTGCCCGTGCCAGGGGTATCTCTGGTTTGATTTCCCAAATGTAGAGATGATGCCAGCTTTGAGTTTTTGTCTCATTTTTCTTGCAGTTCATAGATGGAAAGTTACAAACTTAAGTTTTTGTGTCTTTTGTTTTATTCTCACTGTAGTAGAGAGATTAGATGGATGCTGTTGATATTCCGTTAAAATGTTTTGGACAGAAAAATCTATATAACTGGAGAAGTCAGGTAAATTACATGGGATAACACATACTGTTTGGGGATTTGAAACCTGTTGTGCTCGAGTCTATTTGAAAAACGAGAACATGAATATTTCTCTTTGAAAATTGGCATATGCATCCTCATTGTAAAGCAATTGTTTTTTTTTTGTCCTAAGACAAAGGGAAGAAGGATTAAAAATTTTATCCTGTTTTCATTAAGACTGATTTGTGTTTTGAATCCATGTATTACTTCCGTGTTGGACTTATATAAAACCACTTTGGCAACTGATTTATGTAGTTACATCCTTGGCTTTAAGCAAAACACTTAATCTTTAGCTATTTTTTTTTGTTTTAATTTTACATCTATTTGTTAAAACTTGGAACTTCTGCCCATCTGTGTTCATCAATTGTGAATATGTTTATCATCTATTAGTTTGATTGTGGTTCTGGTTCATGAATAATTAAAAGCAGATCACATATCTACAGTGCTCATTTGGAATTTCATTTTTTTGGTGGAAAGTACGGAAGGTCCTGGTGTTTATGATGCATCCTTGCTTGCAAGCCCACATTTTATCAGTTTAATCTTTAGTATTCTGATTTTATTTTCCTTTTGTTTAATTTAAAATATATTTGTTACACTTGGAACGCCAATCTGCTGTCATCAATTGTGAAGTCAGCCAGTAGTATTGATGGTGGTTCTGGTTCAGGAATAGTTAAATGCAGATCACATCTCTATACGGTGGTCTTTTGGAATTTCAATTTTTGATGGATAGTACATAAAATCCAGGTGTTTATGATGCATGCTTGCAAGCCCACGGTTTTTCAGCAATGGTGTGTATATCATTCTCTGGCTGCTCAACAGTTCTGTTGTGTGGAACATTGATAAACAGGCCTCTTTGATGTATGGACTGCCTTTTATGAGTCAGCCCATTCTATAATGTATGTGTATCTTGGGTTACCTACTTAAGTAATGAGATCATTCTTTATACTCGATTATGTTTTTTGGTATGTCTCAAGAAGTTTAAAGTATGGGTCTTGTTAGACCCACCTCTTTTCTTCTCTTGACTTGTTCACATGTTTCATTCAGGATGATGTTGATGCAAAGCTTATTGCAGCTGGTTTGTTTACATGGGATCCTGTAATTTATGGTGTTCTTGTAGTCTGGTTAAAACAAAATTTTGAATTCACCTTAGGACTAAGGGAAATAGGATTTTGGCCAGCGGTAATCTTCTAATGAAAACCCAGTATACAATGTGAAGAACATCAGTTTCTCATCAGGTATATTCTCATGTAATTGTGCATATTGGTTGGAGAGAACGGATAAAGAAAGTAAGTATGTATTTTTTTTTATTTATGATGATGTTGGGATGTATCGTGCGTCATTTGGATCTGTCACTGCTGTGGTGGGGAAAATTCCTGCATGCTTTGATTTGCCTAAATTATATAGTTGGTTAGGTCTGGTTTGATTTTTTCAGGCTTCTACATTGACCTCAATGTTTTGCTCATGATAATCAGATTTTTATCTATGAATACCATATGGTATGGCACTTAACAAAATTTTAATTATCTTTTATGCTTCAATGTGTCCATGCTAGCGTTGGTTGTACCAACATGATTCGAAATCTATGAATCTCAAGATAATGTATTCATTTCTTGAATTCTTCATATACAACAGACAGCCTATCATATTAGCAATTAGATAATGATCAAGTATAATCATGACGTAATCAAGTCTGCGATTTTATATTACAGAACTTAAATGCGTCATTCTGATTTGAGTTGTAATAATGGATTTCATCTATAGCGTATTCTTTTGGTGTAATTGAGGGATGCCACTGGAGAAACTATATAGTGGTCAATACGAGGCAATAGGAGATCATGACGGTGGTTGTTGATGAGATCAACCTATTACCTACAAAAATGAAATGAGTAGATTAACCTATTACCTATTTTACATGAACTCGGATGCGGGTACCTGTATAAGTGTCGGATTCATCTAATTTTCTTTTCAAGAACACGGAGGAATGCCAATATATTCATATTCCTTGGTATATTTCTTCTATTTTCTTGGATAAAAGATGTTTACTAGGTACATTAAAGTATTTTATGCCTAATATAAGAGTTCTATGGATAACTCATGATTAATTTGATATCCAAACTATTTTTCATTGGTGCATATCCAACTAAATATGTTGGAAATGTATCCCGTCCGAGTGTTGAGTATCGGATACAGATACTTTACAAATTTAGAAGATTCCATGTAACATAGCCTATTACCTGCAAAAATAAAATGATTAGATAGTAGATCAATTCGGAAGTCAATTGCTTGATGAGTACCATATATTTTTTCTCCTATATGAAGCCATTGTTGGCTTCCTATGCAGGAAATGTGAGGGAAAAAACGAAGATGACAAATCCTTGAATTTAGTTTTCAAATGAGGAAACCATTTGAAATTAGTTTTTTTCTCTTTTCTTTTTTGCTCATATGCTTGGGCTGTTTAACTTCAATACCCCATCAAATATTTTTTGTTTGTTGTAGCAACCCTTTCTCTAGTCATATGTCATTGTAGACATAACTGCATTATATTGTGAGAGCTTTGAAGTAAGACTATTGTTATTCCTTTGCTATGTATGATAAACTGCTGCTGTTATTGTTTACATTTGCTATCTTTCCTTTTGTTCCGTCTTTTTTGGTCATTATATGGTTGCATTTAAACTATTTGTTAAATTGCTGCAGTTATTACCTCGGGCACAAATTGCAGACAAGCAATCATAATTGCATGTATCAAATTTTCCCTGTAAATTTCGATTATTTTTTTGAGTATATATAATTTTGATTTTATTTATACTTTCAGTTGGGTTATAGTCATTGTAAAGTCACCCAATTTATTTGGTTAAAAGGCGACTAATGTCGTTGACATATATATTGGTATGAGTTGGAATTAGATGCCGTATATGAAGCATGTTTGGTTAGTTGGTCCTAGGAAGGCAGTGTGGAAATTGTTTGTGGCTAGCAAATAACTTTTTTTAATTTATTTATTTTTATTCTCTATTACTTCTTACTTGCAACCATATACTTTACAATGTGGTTTATTTGGGTTAGCATATCTGTTAATTTGTTGAACATTGTTGTGTTACCGACCTTGTGGTACTTTAGAAGATTAGATGAAGATTTAATTATAAATGATCACTACATAAGCCATTTAATCCAATTTAACAACTACTGAAATTATTGAAACAAAGAAAGTTTACAACTTCGTAGATTTCATGTATAAATAAAAAGAACAGTCTTGTATTAGGCGTGTTAGGCATCTTCTACATTTTGTTCACATGTGATCCTATAGTATAGTGTTCTTGTAGTCTGATTAAATTTAAAATTATAAGATCAAATAAATAATTTAGGACTAATTTGGATAGGATATTGACCATGAGGTGATCTTTTAATGACATTTGTGTATACATTGTGCAGGGCATCAATGTTTACAACTTCATTGTGAGACTGGAGCTTATATATCTGCTGTTACCTATATAATCTATTGTCGGTTTGTTGTTTTAGATGCACGCATCTCATTGTTGATCATCAGGTATATACTGGTGCAATTGTGCAGGTTGGGGTGGAGAGAATGGACAAAGACAACAAGTACGTGTTGTTTCCTGATGATGACGTTCCTGTGTCGATTGGGGCCTCTCTGCTAAGACGGAGCAATATCCTGTCGTATGGTTATGTAAACACACGCTTCGATTTGCCTAAGTTGGTAAGCTATGGTTTGATTTTCTGGCTCTTATATTGGCCTTAATGTTTTGCTAATGTTGTGCAGATACCTTCAGCGTCTATGGATACCTTCTTGAAATTTAGGAAGTTACTGCATATACAAATATCACAGGGTATGCCACTAACGAAAGCTTTCATTCTCTTTCACGTTGCATAGTCAATGCTTCAGTCCAATGTACCACATGATGTGAAATATAGGAAGCACTATGTCTATGTCAATATATACCATGCATCTCTTGAATTCTCCATACATGTCTTCTCTTGGGCCATAATTAACTTGAGTTTGAAGTTCCCTAGGTTCAACTTCAAGCTCAAGTTAATTAGGTATTATTAGTTAATGCCTTATATCATACAGTGTCTATTTCAAATTATGCTGATTTGAATTTTTGAGTAATGAGTAGTGACTGTTTTGACAGTTTTGAGATAGTAATACATCTTATCTTTGTAGATTTAGCAGTCACGGGAGAGATGGACTCATGTTTTCGTTCTGCCTTGATCATCATGTAAGAAGGTATGATTTTCTTCCCTTCCAAATACAAATGCTACCTTTATTATAGACATCAACTATTTTCAACTACGTTACTCGATAATTTGGTACGAGAAATATTCATTTATTAACCCATTGATTTTGTATAGGTACGGTTGGACTGACCATGAAATTTCATTGGATTGACCACGTGAATGTGATTCCTTCGCCTAAGCAAACGTCCACTCTTATATGAAGATCCCTATCTCAAAGTGAGGTCTAAAAATCATGCATAAACTTCTTCATACATGTCTTCTCTTGGGCCGTAATTAACTTGAGCTTGAAGTTCCCCGGGTTCAATTTCAAGCTCAAGTTAATTAAGTATTATTAGTTTATGCCATATATATTATTTTGTCTATTTCAAATTATGCTAATTTGAATTTTTGATTAATGAGTAGTGACTGTTTTTCATTTATTTTGTTTTGCGAGGACTAATGTTATTGACTGTCGGACTCGATTGGATGTACCGTGCTAATAGCGATGCCTAGGCCCAAGTACTCTCAAATGCATATCTCTACACCTTTAAATATTGAGATACGTAACAATTGCTTTAAATTTTATATATTTATATTATCGAATGCTGTCGGAAGATTTGTCAGCCACCGGCCGCGATAGTAATACATCCTCACTTTGTAGATTTAGCTGTCATGAGGAGATTGACACATGATTTCGTTCTGCCTTGATCATCATGTAAGAAGGTACAATTTTCTTCTTTTCTAAATACAAAGGCTACTTTTATTATAGACATTGACTATTTTCAACTACGTTACTTGATAATTTTGTACGAAAAATATTCGTTTATTAACTCATTTTGTATATGTATGGTTAGATTGACCATGAAATTTCATTGGATGAACCATGTGAATGTGATTCCTTGTTATAAGCAAATGTCCACTCTTATATGAAGATCCTTCTCTCAAAGTGAGGCCTAAAAAGCTTGTATTCAATTCTCCATACATTTCTTCTCTTAAGCCGTAATTACCTTGAGCTTAAAGTTTCCCGAGTTCAATTTCAAGCTCAAGTTAATTAGGTCTTATTAGTAAATGCCATATATATTATTTTGTTTATTTCAAACTATGCTGATTTGAGTTTTTGAGTAATTAGCTTGAAGTTCCCTGCGTTCAACTTCAAGTTCAAGTTAATTTGGTATTATTAGTTAATGTCTTATATTGTACTTTGTCTATTTCAAATTATGCTGATTTGATTTTTTGAGTAATGAGTAGTGATTGTTTTTCATGTTTTTTGTTTTGAGAGGACTAATGCTATTGACTATTGGACTCGATTGGATATACTATGCTAATAGCGATGCTTAGGCCCAAGTACTCTCAAATGCGTATCTCAACAATTTTAAATATTGAGGTACGTACCAATTGCTTTAAATTTTGTATATTTATCTTCTTGAAATCTATCGAAAACTTGGTAGGTTTAGCCGTCATGGGGGGATGGACTCATGTTTTTGTTTTGCCTTGATCATCACGTAAGAAGGTACGATTTTTTCCCTTTTCAAATGCAAATGCTAGCTTTGTTATAGACATCGACTATTTTGAACTACGCTACTCGATAATTTGATACGAGAAATATTCGTTATTAACTCATTAATTTTGTATAGGTACGGTTAGACTGACCATGAAATTTCATTGGATGAACCACGTGAATGTGATTCCTTGGCCTAAGCAAGCGCCCAATCTTATATAAGGATCCTCATATCAAAGTGAGTTCCAAAAATCATGCTTAAAATCTTCATACATGTCTTCTCTTGGGCCGTAATTAACTTGAACCTGAAGAACCCCGGGTT
>BRYE01000008.1:11784791-11799791 GCA_030159115.1 Actinidia arguta var. hypoleuca
CAAAGTGTGAGTCTTAAAATCATGCATAAAATTCTCCATACATGTCTTCTCTTGGGCCATAATTAGCTTGAGCTTGAAGTTCTCCGGGTTCAACTTCAAGTTAATTTGGTATTATTAGTTAATGCCTTATATTGTACTTTGTATATTTCAAATTATGCTCATTTTAATTTTTTAGTAATGAGTAGTGATTATTTTGCATTTGTTTTGTTTTGCGAGAACTAGTGCCATTGACTATCGGACTCGATTGGATGTTCCATGCTAATTGCGATGCCTAGGCCCAAGTACTTTCAAATACATATCTCCACACTTTTAAATCTTGAGGTATGAAACAATTACTTTAAATTTGTATATTTATCTTCTTGAAAGCTATTGAAAACTTGGTCGGCCACTGGTCGAGATAGTAATACATCATCACTTTGTAGGTTTAGCAGTCACAGGGGAGATGGACTAATGTTTTCGTTTTGCCTTGATCATTACGTAAGAATGTACGATTTTCTTCCCTTTCAAATACAAATGCTAGCTTTGTTATAGACATTGATTATTTTCAACTACGTTATTCGATAATTTGGTACGAGAAATATTCATTTATTAACCCATTGATTTTGTATAGGTACGGTTAGACTGGCCATGAAATTTCGTTGGATGGATCACGTGAATGTGATTTCTTGGCCTAAGCAAACGCCCACTCTTATATGAAGGTCCCTAACTCAAAGTGAGGTCTAAAATTCATGTATTCAATTCTCCATACATGTCTTCAATTGTGTCGTAATTAACTTTAGCTTGAAGTTCCCCAGGTTCAACTTCAAGCTCAAGTTAATTAGGTTTTATTAGTTAATGCCATATATATTAGTGTCTATTTCAAATTATGCTGATTTTAATTTTTGAGTTTTGAGTAGTGATAGTTTTTCATTTGTTTTGTTTTGCGAGGACTAATGCTATTGCCTATCGGACTCGATTGATTGGACCATGCTAATAGCGATGCCTAGGCCCAAGTACTGTCAAATATAATTTTAAGCTCAAGTTAATTAGGTATTGTTAGTTAATGTCTTATATTGTACTTTGTCTATTTTAAATTATGTTGATTTGAATTTTTAAATAATAAGTATTGACTGTTTTGCTATTGTTTTGTTTTGCGAGGACTATTGCCATTGACTATCGGACTCGATTAGGTGTACCATACTAATTATGATACCTAGGCTCAAGTACTTTCAAATACATATATCCACACCTTTAAATCTTGAGGTATGAAATAATTGCCTTAAATTTTTTATATTTATCTTCTCGAAAGCTATTGAAAACTTGGTCGACCACCTGCTGAGATAGTAATACATCATCACTTTGTAGGTTAAGCCGTCACAGGGAGATGAACTCATGCTTTCGTTCTGCCTTGATAATCACGTAATAAGGTATGATTTTCTTCCCTTCTAAATACAAATGCTATTTTCGTTATAGACATCAGTTATTTTTAACTACGTTACTCGATTATTTGGTACGAGAAATATTTGTTTAGTAACCAATTGGTTTTGTATAGGTACGGTTAGACTGACCATGAAATTTCATCGGATAGACCATGTGAATGTAATTCCTTGGCCTAAGCAAATGCCCACTCTTATATGAAGATCCCTTTCTATAATTAGGTCTAGAAATCATGCATGAATTTCTCCATACATATCTTCACTTGAATGAAGTACTCAGGGTTCAACTTCAAGTTCAAGTTAATTTGGTACTATTAGTTAATGCCATATATTGTATTTTGTCTATTTCAAATTATGCTGATTTGAATTTTTGCGTAATGAATAGTTACTGTTTACGCATTTATTTTTTTACGAGAACTAATGCTATTTGCTAACGGACTCAATTGAATGTACCATGCTAATAACGATGCCTAGGCCCAAGTACTGTCAAATACAAATTCAAGCTCAAGTTAATTAGATATTATTAGTTAATGCTTATATTGTACTTTGTCTATTTTAAATTATGTTGATTTGAATTTTTGAATAATGAGTAGTGACTGTTTTGCATTTGTTTTATTTTGCGAGGACTATTGCTATTGACTATCAAACTCGATTGGATGTACCGTGCAAATAGAGATACCTAGGCCCAAGTATTCTAAAATAAATATCTCCACAGCTTTAAATATTGAGCTAGGTAACAATTGCTTTTAAATTTTGTATATATTTATCTTCTCGAATGCTATCAAAGAGTTGGTCAGCCAGTGATCGAGATAGAAATAGATCCTCACTTTTTAGGTTTAGCAGTCAAAGAGAGATGGACTCATGTTTTCGTTTTGCCTTAATAATCACGTAAGAAGTTACAATTTTCTTCTCTTCCAAATTAAAAGGTTGCCTTTGTTCTAGACAACGACTATTTTCAACTATGTTACTCGATAATTTGTTTGAGAAATATTCATTTATTAACCCATTGATTTTGTATAGGTATGGTTAGACAGACCATGAAATTTCTTTCGATGAACCATGTGAATGAAATTTCTTCTCTTGGGCGTAATTAACTTAAGCTTGAAGTTCCCAGGGTTCAACTTCAAGCTCAAGTTAATTAGGTATTATTAGTTAATGCCATATATTATATTTTGTCTATTTTAAATTATGCTAATTTGAAATTTTATGTAATGAGCTGTGGATTATTTTTCTTTTGTTTTGTTTTGCGAGGACTAATGCTATGGATTATCGGGCTCGATTGGATGTATCTTGCAAATATCGATGCCTAGGCCCAAGTACTCTCAAATACAACTTCAAGCTCAAGTTAATTTAATATTATTAGTTAATGCCTTGTATTGTACTTTGTCTATTTCAAATTATGCTATAAATTTTGTACATTTATCTTTTTGAATGCTATCGGAAGCTTGGTCGGCAATCGGCCGCGATAGTGATACATCCTCACTTTGTAGGTTTAGCAGTTACGGGGGAGATGGACTCATGTTTTCGATCTGCCTTGATAATCACTTAAAGAAGGTTGAATTTTCTTCTCTTCCAAATAAAAAGACTACCTTTGCTATAGACAATAACTATTTCAACTACGTTACTCGATAATTTGGTACGAGAAATATTCAATTATTAATGCATTGATTTTGTATAGGTACGGTGAGACTAAGCATGAAATATCATTGGATGGACCACATGAATGTAATTCCTTGCCCTGAGCAGTTGCCCACTCTTATTTGAAGATTCCTATCTCAAATTGAGGTATAAAAATCATGCTTAACATTCTCCATACATGACTTCTCTTAGTTCGTAATTAACTTGAGTTTGAAGTTCCTTGGGTTCAATGCCATATGTTGTATTTTCTCTATTTCAGATTACGCTAATTTGAATTTTTGAGTATTGAGTAGTGACTGTTTTTTGTTTGTTTTGTTTTGCGAGCGCCAATGCTATTGACTATCTAAGTTGATTGGATATACCATGCTAATAGCGATGCCTAGGTCTAAGTACTGTCAAATACGACTTCAAGCTCGTGATAATTAGGTATTATTAGTTAATGTCTTATATTGTAATTTGTCTATTTTCAATTATGCTGATTTTAATTTTTGAGTAATGAGTAGTGACTGTTTTTCATTTGTTTTATTTTGCGAATACTAATGCTATTGACTATCGGACTCGATTGGATGTACCATGCTAATAGAGATGCCTCGGCCAGTAGGCCCAGTACTCTTAAATACATATCACCACACTTTTCAATGTTGAGGAACGTAATAATTTCTTTAAATTTTGTATATTTATCTTCTCAAATGCGATCGGAAATTTGGTTAGCCACCGGCCGAGATAGTAATACATACTAACTTTGTAGGTTTAGCAGTCACAGGGGAAATGGACTCACGTTTTCGTTCTGCCTTGATCATCAAGTAAAATGGTATGATTTTCTTTCCTTCCAAATACAAAAGCTACCTTTGTTATAGATATCGACGATTTTCAACTACGTTACTTGATAACTTGATACGAGAAATATTCATTTATTATCCTATTGATTTTGTATAGATACGGTTAGACTTACCACGAAATTTCATAGGATGGACCACGTGAATGTGATTCCTTGGCCTAAGCAAATGCCCACGCTTTTTTGAAGATCCCTTTCTCAAAGTGAGGTCTAAAAATCATACTTAAAATTCTCAATACATGTATTCTCTTAGTCCATAATGAACTTGAGTTTGAAATTTCTCGGGTTCAACTTCAAGTTAAAGTTAATTAGGTATTATTAGTTAATGCCATATATTGTGTTTTGTCTATTTCAAATTATGCTAATTTGAATTTTTGAGTAATGAATTGTGACTGTTTTTCATTTGTTTTGTTTTGCGAGTACTAATGCTATTGACTATCGGACTCGATTGAATGTACCATGCTAATAGCGATGCCTAGATCCAAATACTCTCAAATACATATCTCCACACCTTTAAATATTGAGGTACGTAGTAATTTTTTTAAATTTTGTATATTTATCTTCTCGAATGCTATCAAAAGCTTGGTCGGCCATCGGCCGCGATAATAATACATCATTACTTTGTAGGTTTGGCGTCATGGGAGAAATGGACTCATGTTTTCGTTTTGCCTTGATCATCACGTAAGATGGTACGATTTTTTTTCTTTCCAAATACAAATGCTACTTTTGTTCTAGACAACGACTATTTTCAACTACGTTACTCGATAATTTGTTGTAGAAATATTCATTTGTTAACCCATTGATTTTGTATAGGTATGGTTAAACAGATCATGAAATTTCTTTGGATGGACCACGTGAATGTGATTTCTTGGCCTAAGCAAACGCCCACTCTTATATGAAGATGCCTTTCTCAAAGTGGGGTCTAAAAATCATGCTTGAAATTCTCCCTACATGTCTTCTCTTGGGCCATAATTAACTTGAGCTTGAAGTTCCCGGGGTTCAACTTCAAGCTCAAGTTAATTAGGTATTATTAGTTAATGCCATATATTGTATTTTGTCTATTTTAAATTATGCTAATTTGAATTTTTGAGTAATGAATTGTGACTGTTTTTCATTTGTTTTGTTTTGTGGGGACTAATGCCATTGATTATCGGACTCGATTGGATGTATCTTGCAAATATCGACGCCTAGGCCAAGTTACTCAAATACAACTTTAAGCTCAAGTTAATTAGGTATTATTAGTTAATGCCTTGTATTGTACTTTGTCTATTTCAAATTACGTTAGAAATTTTGTACATTTATCTTCTCGAATGCTATCGGATGCTTGGTCGGCAATCGGCCGCGATAGTAATACATCCTCACTTTGTAGGTTTAGTAGTTACGGGGGAGATGGACTCATGTTTTCGTCTTGCCTTGATAATCACGTAAGTATCAATTTTCTTCTCTTCCAAATAAAAAGACTACCTTTGTTATAGACAATAACTGTTTTTAACTACGTTACTCGATAATTTGGTACAAGAAATATTTAATTATTAATACATTGATTTTGTATAGGTACGGTGAAACTGACCATGAAATATCATTGGATGGACCACGTGAATGTAATTCCTTGGCCTAAGCAAACGCTCACTCTTATTTGAAGATTCCTATCTCAAAGTGAGGTATAAAAATCATGCTTATAATTCTCTATACATGACTTCTCTTAGTTCGTAATTAACTTGAGTTTGAAGTTCCCTGGGTTCAACTTCAAGCTCAAGTTAATTAGGTATTATTAGTTAATGCCTTATATTGTAATTTGTCTATTTTCAATTATGCTGATTTTAATTTTTGAGTAACGAGTAGTTACTGTTTTTCATTTGTTTTGTTTTGCGAGTGTTAATGCTATCGATTATCGGAGTCGATTGGATGTACCTTGCTAATAGCGACGCCTAGGCCCAAGTACTTTTAAATACATATTACCACACTTTTAAATATTGAGGAACGTAATAATTTCTTTAAATTTTGTATATTCATCTTCTCGACTGCGGTCGGAAGCTTGGTCGGCCACCGGCCGAGATAGTAATACATCCTTACGTTGTAGGTTTAGCAGTTACGGGGAAATGGACTCATGTTTTCGTTCTGCCTTGATCATCACGTAAAATGGTACGATTTTCTTTCCTTCCAAATACAAAAATTACCTTTGTTATAGACATCAACTATTTTCAACTACGTTACTCAATAATTTGATACGAGAAATATTCATTTATTATCCTATTGATTTTGTATAGATACGGTTACATTTACCATGAAATTTCATTGGATGGATCACGTGAATGTGATTCCTTGGCCTAAGCAAACACCCACTCTTATATGAGGATCCCTTTCTCAGAGTAAGGTCTAAAAATCATGCTTAAAATTCTCCATGCATGTATTCTCTTAGTCCATAATGAACTTGAGTTTGAAATTCTCTTGATTCAACTTCAAGTTAAAGTTTATTAGGTATTATTAGTTAATGCCATATATTGTGTTTTGTCTATTTCAAATTATGCTACTTTGAATTTTTGACAAATGAGTAATAACGATTTTGCATTTGTTTCGTTTTGCGTGGATTAATGCTATTGACTATCGGACTCGATTGGATGTACCATTCTAATAGCGATGCCTAGGATCAAATACTCTCCAATACAATTTCAAGGTCAAGTTAATTAGGTATTATTAGTTAATACCTTCTATTATACTTTGTCTATTTCAAATTATGCTGATTTGAATTTTTGAGTAATGAGTAGTTGAGTAGTGACTGTTTTGCATTTTTTTTATTTGGTGAAGACTAATGTTATTGACTATCGGACTCGATTAGATGTACCATGCTAATAGCTTTGCCTAGGCCTAAGTAATCTCAAATGCATATCTCCACACCTTTAAATATTGAGGCACGTAATAATTGCTTTAAATTTTGTATATTTATATTTTTGTATTCTTAACTCTTAAGCATCTTGTGCTGTTATATTTCTCTCTCCTCTTCACCAACACCAATGGAATGGGCTTGTTGCATGTAAAGAGGATATTCGGCCACCATAATATTTCAAGATTTGTGTTGCATTTGATTGACCTGGATTAACACCGGAGTAGCTATAGTTGTAACAATAACTAAACAACTTTGTGGAGGCTAGGGGTGCGAAGAAATCAAAGTCTCATATGGTTCATGCCATACTTTTTCTTTTTGAACCGAGAGGGAGGTTCTGTCCATGTACAAGAGGATGAAAATCCTCATGATGTCAATGGGTGTCATTCTTTCTCAATATGTCATGTCTTTTTTAGGAAACCACATATTTGCCCATGTACTATCAACGAGCATACTTTGGGTAGTTTTCTCTTTCTTTTTAGATAACTTTTAATGCATATATCCACTGGGAAAATATCCCTTTATCTAAAAACAAGAGTTGCCTTATATTTAGAATTCAGATGCATATGTTGGGAACATACTTGTTAAAGGTGCGCCTAGGCACGAGGCGAGGTGAGAGGGACGCCTTAAATAGTTTTGTTTTTACTCAGTATCCATTGTTAAATGCACTAAATTGATACCATGTAAAATATGTAGGCCTAATCATTTGAGATTAGATTGTGAGGACACAAATAGTTATATGTAACCAACTCGAGTAGAGTGTGAATGGCATGAGGGTCACTAGTTTACAATTTTACGTTGATTTATAAATTATTGTCATTTATTATTTTATATGGGTAGTGATTTGTGCATTCTACTTTTAACCAATGCACTCCACTTTTTATTATGCAAAATTATAATATAGCCCTCAACATTTTGTCTATTACCGGAATTGTCCATCTATACCATGACACTTATCTTTCTTTCTTCTTGGAGGAATAGTTTAGGCATTTATTAAAAACTTGCGTAATAAAGTCAAAAAGTGGTGTTTTTTTTGATGAAAAATGGAGTGCATAAATCATTACTTTTTTATATTTATTTTTTTGGTTATTTAACGTTACTTAGAAGTTTTTTCATTGATTTTCTCTTTTGCATGAGAATTCTAGTTTCCCTTTTGTTAGGGTCATTGCCCCATAAATTAAAGGCTTCGGTCATTGTAATGGTCATAGTTGATTAATAAAATTTTGAGTTGTGGCCCTAGTTTCTTCTAACTGTCTTTCTTATTCCTCTTGAAATTTCCGCTCTCCTTTTCCGGGGCCATTCTCTATATATTTTGGTTGTGAGATCAATTTGAATGTTAGACGGATATCTTGATAGCCATTTGAGGTCACCTATATACTACACAGGCTTTGTTATCCACTAAATTAAGGAGGGCTTGCCAATGAGCTCACCCAACACTTCTACATTCACAAGGAAGTTTACATTACATTAACCCACGACATTTGCAATTAGTCAATTAGCACACAAATATGGATTCTTTGCCCCACCAAAATCAACAATCTCCAATCACAACCTAAGCACGAACTTGGAATACTCTCACGATCTCTCAAAGCGTCTACATGAGACACATTTGCAAGTGTGCGGAGAAGTCAAAGTTAGCACTCAACTATTACACCGTAGATGAGTAAGAAATGTACCACCATATAGAGTCTAGTAAGTCAATCTCCTTGGGATGGACATAACCTAAGGTTACTCTTTCAGTCACTCAATTTGAAGAACACTTGCAGAAGAGTCAATGAAGAAGAAAGACCGAGTCCTAGAACTTGATAATTGGTTTGACTTTTTAATTGTTGTAGTTGCTAGAACTTCCTTGTTCAGTGTTTTGCTACTGGTTGTCTTTTTTATTTTTATAACGTCTCGTACTCCACCTATCACTCTATTGGTCACCGTGTACGCTTATTTGTATATCAATATATGTGTATGCTATGTGGGTCGGATTGTGAGAGCTCGTTTTCGTCTTTACTTTTTTTGGGGTGGGGGTGGGGGTGGGATGCATGTAATTGGAAAAGACTGTAGACTTGTGTGGCCTATTTCTTTGGTTGATTTCTTTGATTCATTTAATCTTGTCGTTGTTCTTTCAGCACCACTCTCTCTACAGTGGAGGAGGTGGTTTTCAATTGTGTGAACTGGTGCTTTCAGAGCATGCTCTAGGAATCCAAATCAAGAAAAAGTGCCATGCAAAAATTGGTAGGTCTGATGTGTTACAATGGTTATCGTGTCCCTAGAGATGCTCAAGGTACCAAAATGCGAGAAATTCGGAAAATGGGAAAGAAATTTAACTTTAGATAAAAATGAGTTTCAATAGAATCGATACTTTGGGAATGAATACAAAACTTGGTTAGTCCGGTATACAAATAGGCTAGAAATTGGTTTATTATGATGACAATTTTATTGGGAACGAACTTTGAGAGAGGTTTGTTTACCTTTTCTTCACATTTCTTTTGTTTTCTACACCTACTGAATTGTGCTTGTTTTTGGTGGTATAGACTTCTAGGATTTTAGTGCACTGTAAATGTTTCGCTTATCAAGCTCTCCATTAGACTTTTTCATGCTGTCACTGTGAATTTGATTCCTTATTAAATGTTTAATTTACCCAAAATTAAGCGACGTGGTTGGATTAGTAGAGCTTCAAAAGAATCGATCTTCAGTATGAAAAGTCAGTGACAAACATCTAGGTTATCTCTCTCCCCCCTCTCACATGCTAATGCTTCTGTTGGTTTTTATCTTTATTTGATCGTTTCAGTTACAATGTAGGCGACTCATATTCAGAGATATGAAGTCTGATGCCAAGGTATCCTCTTGTCAATATCGATGATGAGAATAGACTTTTGCTAGAAAACAAAAATAAAGTAAAATGATTATTTCGGTGCTGGAGGATGGACCTGGAATAAAATAAAAATGCCTATTTATCATCTGGTTTCTATTGGCTTAATATTGTCCTGTTCAAAGTTTACTGCGGTGATTCTTCCATAAGTTTCTTTTTTCTCGAACTAGTTGCATGCTTTTATCATCTATATGTTTGGTAATCCATGGATCCGAGTGTCCTGATATATTCTGCTTGATTTTTACATGAGACAGGTCCATTTCTCTCATCTTCTACACCAAAAGTCGTCCCACTTCCGTCCACCATCGCCGGATTTTTACTTTTCACGATGAGTTCTCCTCTCCTCTCTCCCACTGATTTCAATTTCATCTTCCACTGATTTTACATATATATATATATATATATATATATATATATATGTCTATATATGTATGTATATATATATACATATATGTATACATACATATATATATGAGATCCGAATATGTATGTACTCATTTCATCTACCCTAATTTTTTTCTGATTTTGTTGTTTTTAAATGCACACAAATGAAAATAAACCTAATTTGATTAGAAACTGCGATTCCATATGCAGTCTTAGCAGGTTATATATGTGTATACATGGTGTGTAATCAAATGCTTGCGGTAATATTATTTATGGGAGCTTAGACTAATCTTGAATTAATAACTACTTAATACTTTATGATGGGCAAACACACATATGATAGTAGACCTTTTTGTTGGAGTTAATCATGAGATTGAATTGCCTAGTTACTGAAACTTTGGAATTTAACAATTTAGTACCTAGATATCAATTTTTATCTAAAGCTAAAATGTATTTGCTAGCATGTTGACTGAAGGTGGACTGTGGAGGACATGATGCAAGGTGCCATTTCTCAGTTGTAACTAATGTTTATAATATTTTACGTTTCTCGCTTGTTAAGCTATGAATTCCTTTAGTTCCACTAGAAACTTCTTCTGCTTGTGGAGAGTAATGGTGATTGATGTTTTTTGGTGACATTAGTGTTGCCTTTGGGGCCTTATTTGGTGTCAAAAATGATTTGTTGTGTTATGTTTCTTAGTAGTGTTTCTTGTGTGATGGGTATCCTCAGTGACATTTGAATCTTACAGTAAGCTTCTGCAATAGTGTTGAATGGAGCATTGAAGTTAGGTAGTAAGAATTTGTTGTTTTACCTCTTATGTGATTCTCCAATATCGAATATCAGCGAAAACAACGCAGGAGAGGGGACGGATTCCCCCATCAATTAAACAAATCCTGACTGTCATGATTAGAGTGGAATGGAACCTAAATACCAAATCCAATTTGCTTGTGTACGTTGAGATGACATAAACAAGTATCAAGATGATGAAGGTTGTGTATCTTATTGTTATGGTATTTTAGTTAATATTCATTAATGGTGGAATGATAGATCTTCGAAATTGATGACATCGCACCTCATCTCTGTTGACTTGCTGACAATACTCTAAATATAATTCTTTTTGTAAGGTTATAATTTTTTTTTATATATATTATTTAATTAGGACGTATATGTGATGTCGTCATATATATATATATATATATATATATATATATATATATATATATATATGAATTTTAGTATAATTTGACTCATCTAATTTAATTAGGTCATTTGTGGTGTGGTTGTGCTTAGATATATTTTATTTTGACTTATAAGCGTGGACTATTTTAAGTATTAGTAACTAGTGGGTTTGATGGAGGTTTGTGTGAGAATGAATCATTTACTTTGACCCATAATTGACCTTATTATCTTATGTGTGTCAAACAAGATCTAAGGGCCTAAAGTACCTTTTACTTTTTCCTTCTCTCTCCTCTTGACCTAAGCTCTCCCAATTCCCAAAATTCTCAGCATTTATTATCTCTCTCTTCATGTCTTGAGAGTTTTAATATTTAAGTCAAGATTTGAGTGCATTAGAGTGAGATTTAAGTAATGGTCTTTTGAAAAAAAATCATCTACTCAGCAAGAGTTTCACATTGAATTAGAAATATTTGACATTGGAACAACTCGAAATTTCTGACATCATCTCTTTTCCATTATATTTTTTTGAGTTTTCTCTCATTTATTTGAGGTGAGGTAAAGGGGGAGTTTTCTCTCTCCAGAACTTGTGGTTGGTTTTGCCTCCTATGTTGCAGCTTTCACGTGTTACACATAATCAAAAAGTGAAGGTTCACTCCTTGAGTAAGGATGTAAAAGTTTAGCAACTAAAGTTATGGCTCCCAAAGAAGTATAAATCAAAACAAATAAAAAATACATTAGGAGTCCCCATCCATAGGCGTGACATATTTGTACAATTATGCCATAAGATAAGAGAATTTAAATAATACACGGTTCCAATAACCTTCATGATGCTTAGTATACGTAACTATTTATGCAAGGCGTCGGTCACTAAACTATTCACTAAGATTATTTTCATTTTTCATTTACAGGAGTAGATCAAGGTTTTGTTGCACAAGATATTATTTTCATGAATACAACTGGATCATCTAACCACCAAGTTGTGGCATTAAAAAACTCAGCCAATTATTCGTAATTTCTCTACTAGTAGTTTTCTAGGATATCAAGATACCTATAGTGGATACCAAGTTTTTAGAGATTATGAAATTTAAGGCACAATATATTTCATTTTCGGAAAAGCAGTTGCAGTGTTTTGAAACTGTAGAATTTATGTACGCAAGTCTCTTGCCTCGTAATCAAGCATAATGACAGGCCCAGAAAAAGAAAAAATAGGAGTAAAAAGTGGTATAATAATTCAAAACTGCACACTAAAAGGTGCACTAATACTACAGCAGAAAAATATTAAATATAAGACATTTCTAGGTAGGCTATGGGGAAACTTATGCACAACGGATCATCATGCAAAGTTGTCTCGATGATATAATTGACCCCAAAGGTTGGCTAGAGTGGGAGAGCTGTGATCTAGATAGAGTTTTTTATGCCAAGTATCATAATAGAGGATTTGGAGCTAGAACTGAAGACATAGTACAATGGGCAAAAGTAATAAATAGGTCTGTCAGCATAAGAAATTTCATTCAAGGGATTCTGTCAACAAGAGTTCTATTTTTCCTTGATTATCTTCATTCTATATTCAATATATTGAAACATTCATGTTATCACAGTATCTCAAACTCATATTCAATATGAATGTTTGAACACATACCACAAAGAAGACAAATTTATAGCAAATCAAGAATGTAGATTAAATATATTGGTTCCCATGAATGAAACTAGCTATTGTAAATTCAATTACTTTTAAGGAGCTAATTGTTACCCTTGTATTATGCCTTCAATCCTAGATCATAGTCCTCTGTTTGATATTCGGCATAATAAAGTCTACTCGAATTATGGCCTTCCAATTAAAATCAACCCTTCGCGTCACTTATGTCAACAAGAAAGCCCTACTTGATAATTGTTGTTCAGAAGTTCTTCCATGACTTGTCCGAAAGTGTTTTAAATTTAATAGTTTGTTGATGTAAATCTCATGCAATCAGGATTGTGCAATTTTGAATGATTATTCCTGTTTTTCCCCTTCATTTTCTATATTTTTTTGTTACTACGTTTGATTGCAAGGCAAGAGGCCTATCTGCATTGGTTTCATGTTTTTAAAATATTACAGTTGCTCTCCCATTATCCCTTATGCATGTAAATATTTCCATGTTTCTTTTCTGTTTTACTAAACAAGTGAATAGGCTTATCGAGTTATCCTTTTTTCTGTCCAATTACCCCTTGTGCATGTAAATATTTACCATGGTTTCAATCAAAAGTCCTTGATCAAATGCATTTGGAAATAGTAAAATATATATGGTAAAATAAGTTGGGCAATGTTGTGATCTCCGTATAAAGCTCTTCTTGGGAAAATGTCATACTTGAACATGTCACTTTAGACTGTGGAACACCTTCCCCTGGATTATAGGAAGATCCAAGGATCATGGGTGAGGGCAACATTCTTTTCTCCATCTGCCTCACCTTATTCCTTTATAACAAATAATGCTTGAGATTTTGAAACCATTTACTCGCTCCCCTAATGTATTTTCAAGTTTCAACCATTTTAAATTGGAAGCAATAGCCTAACCTCCTTCCATATGTAGAATGGTATGACTTTTGCTTGGATGCCCAATCCTTCCCAACATACTTACAATTTCTTTTAGGGTAAATTATAACGATTTTCTCTGAAATTTTGGACAATAATAGAGACCTCACATTAGATTTTTGAAGTGACATTGACCTTGTCCTCTCATGGGTACCTAATTTGTATTTTTACAAGAAACCCTTGCAATAAGAATTTGACATCATCTATTTCTTTCAAGAATTGACAGCCTTGTCACACTTGATTATTCCCACCCCCATCAACACCATCATAATAATCTCTGTCCAAGCACACAAAAACCACCCAGACAGTTTCCTTCCCAACCAAAACCATCAAATGAGTCAGTCACCTAAAGGCACTCTCCAAACTGGACTCTCTCTTCCTCGTCCACTTCTTACGGCCATCGTCTCCCACTAACGCCTCCTCTTATCATCTATCCTTCCCAATTTTTATAGAAGCCGCCATGGCCTGTACCTCTCGCATCTCTCTCTCTCTCTCTCTCTCTCTCTCTCTCTCTCTCTCTCTTTCTCATGGAACCCAACCCAAAAATTACAGTCAAGGCCCAAGACAACCATCGACACTCGCACCATATGAAAATCCACCCTCGGAAACTAGTTAACCCTTGCACATTAGTTTCCTCATTAGGGATCAATGGGGTGGAGGACTAACCCCAAATTAGCATAGAATCCCTTGAAGACTTTTGAGAGGATCACAACTAGAGGTTGGGATTAGGATATCTCTGTAAAAGCAGTTCTCGGCCACGGAAAGAACCTCTGACAACTTCAATTAATCATTTTAATGAAGCCCAAGAGCTCTGTGATGAAGGAAAAATAGGGAAAAAAAAAAAGTGTTTTAAGGAGATTTAGAAGCTTGAGAGCACTGTGATTTTTTTGTGATTAATTTACGTTTTGCAAGTTGATCATTCTTTGGCTTACATTAGTTGGGGAAGTTTTCTTTTCCTTTTTGGGGTGGTGGTGGAAGGTGGGGAGAAGTTAGATATGAAGGGGTTCTGTCTTTATACACAAATATTTTGGGTATTCAGGTTCGTTGGTACCCCACACACAACTCAAATACTTCAACCCAATTCATTTTAGCATTCTTCAGCAGCAAACAATCTAAAAGTTCTACGGACATGCCATCTACAGCAAAGTCCAAACACCATAGCGGTCGCTGGCTAGGCACATTTGTTCAAGGCCAGAAGAAGCTCAATCAACTGCCCCACAGCTCAACAAATTGAAGAAAGA
>BRYE01000008.1:11809791-11817291 GCA_030159115.1 Actinidia arguta var. hypoleuca
GATCTTGTAATTATGTGTATGATTGTAATCTTAGTATATGATTTGATCTGATTTGATTCTGTAATTATAGGTTTGATAGTAAACACCCTATATAGATAGAAGTATCATTGATATAAAAAAATCAACTAAGAGAATAAGAAGGATGTAGCTCATTGAGGCCTTGTGTGTGGACGTAGGTACAATGTGCCCAACCACATATATTTGTGTTCTTTCAATTTCTCGTTCTTATATTTTTATTACAAAATTTAATATGATATTAGAGTCAGAAATTTAAATTCTAGCCGTTGACTCCGTAAACACTAAACCCTAGAAGAAGTTGCCTA
The DNA here is from genome assembly GCA_030159115.1 of Actinidia arguta var. hypoleuca. Classification (NCBI taxonomy): domain Eukaryota; kingdom Viridiplantae; phylum Streptophyta; class Magnoliopsida; order Ericales; family Actinidiaceae; genus Actinidia; species Actinidia arguta. Next base: position 11,810,115 of record BRYE01000008.1, read on the forward strand.
CCCCAGGTGACTTACTCGAGGCTTCGCCACAACCTCCAGGGTACCTTGCCACCTCCAGTAACCTTTTAAGACCTTTCGGCAACCTCTCCTAGTGTAGGAGAGCTTCTGCGATAGCCTTGATGTCATTGTTTTCCCTTGTGTAGGCCTCCATTCCATCCTTGTGATGCGTTAAGGTTCTTCATACCCTTTTTTCTATTAGTTTCTCTGATTATCGGTGCTTCTTCGGTAACCCTTTTCTGTCGAGTTTTATCCGGCAACCTTGTTTCTTTGGTTATGATGCTTCTTTGGTAACCCTTTTCTGCCTAGCTTTTTTCGGTAGCCTTATTTCTCTGGTTATCAGTGCTTCTTTAGTAACCTTTTTTTGCCGAGCTTCCTCCGGTAACCTTGTTTAGCTTTTCTAGTGAACCATGACTTTCTTAGATATCTTAACCATTTTAGATAAGGTGGAACTAACCCTTACTGTCGTTACTTCTTGTCTTAGACTATAGATGTGTTCACAAAGTTTATTGGTCTTTCTCTTCTGAAGACGTTCCTTAAGAAGGTTGGTTTTGTTGATATATTCGTCCTAGCTTGAGAGGGAGTGTTAGAGATATTTAATGATTGGAGATATTTTATGATATATTTTCTACTGTATTTTAGGATATGCTTTCTAATAAATTTTTTGATTTTATTTCTAGCATTGAATGTAATTGATTTAGTAGGATTTTTTCTTATTTTTTTTTATTAATCATAGCTTGTATAAATAGGAGTAACTCCATTGAAATAAAATTTATTCAGTTTTTTTCTAAATAATATTTTTTTAACGAAAGAAGCCAATTTATGTGGTGTTGGAGATATTTTAGGATATGTTTTTTAATGAATTTTCTGATTTTATTTTTAGTATTGACTGTAATTGATTTAATAGGGTTTTTCTTTATTAGGATTGTTTCTTATTTTGTTATTTCATTTCTTATTTTCCTTAGCTTGCATAAATAGGAATAACTTTATTGGAATAAAATTAATTCAGTTTTTTCCTAAACAACATGGGTTGTAACGTTGATTTGATGTCACACCCATCAACATTGGTTTTTTACTTCAAAGGTTTTCTTCATTCACTGGATTCAATCAAGAATTTAGATTTGTATTCCCTTCAAATCCACTTTGGGCTATCAACTTCTTGATCCAGCCAAGTCTTTCTTATTAGTTGTTGGAGAACTTATTGTATTGGTCATTCTTCTCAGCTATGTTGATTTCACTCGTTCTGTGAGTAATTATTGATTTGTCCTCATGCAACTACTCTCTACACTACTTGAACCTAAGTCCTTTTGTTTCTATCTTATTTTCTCCATTTTGGCCCACATATGGTTCAACTCTATATTTTGCAATATGTGTAATTTTTACATCCTATTTTGTGTGATTGCACTATGTTAATTGTGTGCAAATTTTATACTTAATTTGTTATCAAGGGGGAGATTTCTTAATTTATGTTGTTGGGACACTTCCATATTTGTGAAGATGCTAGTTCAAGGTCCATGTATTTGCATGATGTTAATTTCATACACACCTTTTGCAAGATATTTGATTCCTTGCAAGTTTATAGACGAATGTTTATTGGCACTTTTCAATCATTGTTGATCTTCGTCAATTTCTCATAGTCGGTGAGTTCAACATCATTTTTTAACATTTGATTCCACCCTAAAGTTCAAGTTGAGCACTTTAATCAGCCTTTTCGTGTTCTAACTTGAGGGAGAGTGTTAAAGATTTACCTCTATGATTTATGGAGATGAGTTATATTTTCCATGTTTATCTAAATTTTCAAAATTATAGGATATGATTTGATATGATATGATCATGTAATTATGGTTACGATTATAATCTTGGGATATGATTTGATCCGATAATTATAGGTATGATTGTAAACACCCTATATATAGAGATGTATCATTGATGTAAAAAAATTATCAAAGAGAATAAGATAGATGTAGCCCAGTGAGGCCTTGTGTGTGGACGTTGACACAATGTATTGAACTACATATATTGTATTCTTTTATTTTTTTTAATTTCTCGTTGTTCTATTTTTATTATAAAATTTAATATTAACTCTAACAAAAAAGGCCACTATCATCTGTGTGTTTGCCCATCACAAAGTATTAGATAGATATTAATTCAATCCCTGCTACAAACACCAGACAAGTAGAACTCCGAATGCTTCATGCACAACAAGACATAGAGAAACAGAGTGCAAGATACATTGCATGGAGAAAATGAAAAATGACATGCCTATATTACAAAGAATATATCAGGACCCTCGGATCCATGGATTACAAAACATCTAGATAATAAAAGTATGCAACTAGTTCGAGAAAAAAAGGAACTTATGGAAGAATCACCGCAATAAACTTTGAACACGACAATATACAGCCAATAGAAACAAGATGGTGAAGAGGCATTTTTATTTTATTTCAGGTTCATCCTCTAGCACTGAAATAATCATTTCATTTTATTTATGTTTTCTAGCAAAAGTCCATTTTCATCATCGGTATTGACAAGAGGATATCTGTACTTGGCATCAGACTTCATATCTCTGAATATGAGTCGCCTACATTGTAACCGAAAGGATCAAATAAAGATAAAAAATATCAGAAGCATTAGCATGTGAGCGGAGGAGAGAGAGAACCTGGATGTTTGTCATTGACTTTCCATACCGAGGATAGATTCTTCTAAAGCTTTACTAATCCAACCACGTCACTTAATTTTGGGTAAATTAAACACTTCCTGAAGAAATCAAATTCACGATCAAAGTATGAAAAAGTCTAATGGAGAACTTGATTAGCAAAACATTTATAATGCACTAAAATCCCAGAAGTCTATACCACCAAAAACAAGCACAGTTCAGTAGGTGTAGAAAACAAAAGAAATGTTAAGAAAAAGTAAACATACCTCTCTCAAAGTTCGTTCCCAATAAAATTGTCATCATAATAAACCAATTTCTAGCCTATTTCTATGCCGGACTAACCAAGTCTTGTATTCATTCCTAAAGTATGATTCTATCGAAACTCATTTTTATCTAAAGTTAAATTTCTTTCTCATTTTCTGAATTATTCACATTTTGGTACCTTTGGACGTCTCTAGGGACACAATAGCCACTATAACACATCAGACCTACCAATTTTTGCATGGCACTTTTGCTTGATTTGGCTTCCTAGAGCAAGCTCTGAAAGCACCAGTTCACACAATTGAAAACCACCTCCTCCACTGTGGAGAGACGGGGTGCATAAAGAACAAAGACAAGATCAAATGAATCAAAGAAATCAACCAAAGAAATAGGCCACACAAGTCTATAGTCTTTTCCAATTAAATGCCTCCCCCCCCCCCCCCCCCCCCCAAAAAAAAAAAAAAAAAGAAAAAAGAAAAAAAAGTAAAGACGAAAATGATCTCTCATAATCCGAGCCATATAGCATACACACATATTGATATACAAATAGACATACACGGTGACCAATAGAGAGATAGGTGGAGTATGAGACATTATAAAAATGAAAAAGACAACCAGTAGCAAAACACTGAAGAAGGAAAATTCTAGCAATAACAACGATTAAAAAGAAACCAATTCTCAAGTTCTAGGACTCGGTCTTTCTTCTTCATTGACTCTTTTGCAAGTGTTCTTCAAATTGAGTGACTGAGAGAGTAAGCTTGGGTTACCTCCATCCCAAGGAGATTGACTTACTAGACTCTATATGGTGGTACATTTCTTACTCATCTACGGTGTAATAGTTGAGTGCTAACTTTGACTTCTTCACACACTTGCAAATGTGTCTCATGTAGACACTTGCTTTGAGAGATCGTGAAAGTATTCCAAGTTCGTTCTTAGGTTGTGATTGTTGATTTTTTTTATTTTTTTATTTTTTTGGGGGTGGGGGTGGGGGGAAAGAAATCATGTTTGTGTGTTAATTGACTAATTGCAAATGCTGTGGGTTAACATAATGTAAACTTCTTTGTGAATGTAGAAATGTTGGGTCAGCTAGAGAATGGCCACAGAAGTAGAGAGTCGCAATTTCAAGAGGAATAAGAAAGATGGTTAGAAGAAACTAGGGCCATAACTCAAAATTTTATTAATCAACTATGACCATTACGATGACCTAAGCCTTTAATTTGTAAGGCAATGACCCTAACAAAAGGCAAACTAGAATTCTCATTCAAAAGAGAAAATCAATGAAAAAATTTCTAAGTAACGTCAAATAACCAAAACAATAAATATAAAAGAGTAATGATTATGCACTCCATTTTTTATCAAATACACACCACTTTTTGACTTTATTAGGCAAGTTTTGAATAAATATCTAAACTATTCCTCCAAGAAGAAAGAAGGAAAAGTGTCATGGTATAGATGGGCAATTCTGATAATAGACAAATGTTGAGGGCTAAATTATAATTTTTCATAACAAAAATAAAAAGCGGAGTGCATTGGTTAAAAGAAGAATGCACAAATCACTATCCATATAAAATAATAAAAGACAATAATTTATATATAAACATAAAATCGTAAATCAGTGCCCCTCATGTCATTCGCACTCTGCTCGAGTTGGTAATGGATTTAAGCAAAGAATCTAACCACTATAATCTTCATTGTTTACATCTTGCCATTCCATCCAGGTTTATCTTGATTATAGTAAGTTCAATGGAGAGAACGTATCTTGTTACAAATCCACCCACATAATATGCACTTGATGAGCTAAGAAGGAAATGGGTAATAGCCTGATTCGCACAAGTGGAATGGAAATTGAATTGGTCAAAACTAATTATCGAAGTAAAGTTCTTAAAGTGCTATGAAAAATAAGATTTTGGAAGGAATTTTCCATGTAGTATTATTGTGCTTGCAGTCTAGGCTCATCCTAAATAGTACTCTTTTGCTTACAATCGAGTTGAGGGGTTACATATAACTATTTGTGTCCTCACAATCTAATCTCAGATGATTAAACCTACATATTTTACATGGTATCAATTTAGTGCATTTAACAATGGATACTTCATTCAAAAAAACCTATTTAAACACTATATTAGACTATGCCAGAAAAGTAACAAGTTACTACTGATAGAGCACACGCTCCATTGATAAGAGGGAACAGGTGTGGAAGCAACTCGATCCATAGCCCCTTACACACACATAGACGCTACCCATGGAAGGGACCTGAATAATGGTGCATGTTAACCAAGATATACCACAACATAATTTTTTGACATTTATGGAGAAATGGATACACAATTTTAATGTTTGGCAATTGTAAGTACCTTGATTCTGCATTCATATGAAAGAAATAAGTGGCTAGTCAGTTGTCAGTCAAGCCCCATGGTTAAAGAGTCAGTGGAGAAAAGAGTTTGCATGATCATAAGGCTTCTCTTGGGTTTAGAGTTCTTCTTTTCAAAAGTGAAAGGAGAATTGGTAAAATACAAAACGGTAAAAACCATTGTTTATTCATTCAATACTGCAAACCAAACACTAGGTTTAAAAGAGAAAATCAATCAAGTGACTTTTCAATTGCCACACCAATTAGTACTAGTTGTTGCACATCATTATTTGCAGATGTGAGAGGTGACTTGCACTTATTTGGTTCCTTAGCAAATGACTCCTCACAAACTTCAGCATGACCACCAACTTCAGTTGCATAATGTGCAACTTAAGAGTTGTTTGACCCTACATTCTCAATGGCTTGAGGAATTTCATCTACAATTAAACCATAGACCTCAACACAAATCTCGAGACATTATTTTAGAACACGCCCCTTTGTCTCTTTGACTAAATTGTTTGCTCTGTTCAGAGTAAAAGTCGCTTTGGCAAGTCCAGCTTCAAAAATGATACAGGTAACAAGCCCTTTGCCGTCCGCGCTTGTGCTGCGAGGGTTGAATCTTAAAGTCGACAGGCACAAATCAAGAAAATCAGTTTTCTTGCAAGTGTCGGCAACTTAAATCAGACTGAATGCTAGTTTAGAGCAAAAAAAACTAAAAGAAAAAGAAGTGACATTCTTGACATGGTAATAGAAATCCTTATTGGTGTGTTGCAAAATATTTAAGCAAGAAATAGAAATGATATAATGATAGCACCATCTTGGACGAAATTTACCGAAAACAGATCCAATTATATAGATACCCATGTATTTTTCACCTTCACTTGTGTAAAGAGATAGAGGAACATAAGGAGTGAAGACAAGATTCAAATGAAATAAAAGAAATTGAGGGAATAAACGAACAAACATACAAACAAGCAAATGGCCATAAAGGTCCCTATACATATAACAAATACAACATAAATATACGCAAATATAAACATATGGTGCCACATTAAGAGAGGCGGAGTATTGAGACGTCCTTTTATTCTTACCCTTTTTAGTTGACACCACCATAGAATCAGAGGAAGAGGACAGCTAGGTTGCAGGAGGCGATGAAGGCCAACATGATCACCCATAACAGATTCATCTCAATGGGTCTTCAAACGTTTAAATTTTGGTTAATTTCATTTTTATCCCTTAAACTATTCACAAATTGTTTATTTCATCCTTTAACTACGAATCGCTTCTATTACAATAGCGATGTAGGACAAATAGGGAGCCTTTAGGGTTTCAAAAGAACAAGTTTTTGTTGTTCAAATTTTTAGAATGGTGCATAAAATTAAATATAAGATAAACTACACATACCCTCCTTGAGGTTTCGTCAAATACAATCTCACCTGTGTGGTTTTTGAAATTACAGATTCCAATTTGACAAGGTTAACCGTGAAGCCAAAATGTCTAATATACCCATTGCCTTTTATGTATAAAATAATCAAATTTTCTTATCCTTTCTCTCGTCGCACCTCTCCCTGCATCGCCACCGCCATTACTTGGAAGCCATCTCTGCCATACCCTACCACATCACACACACACACGCACCTAGTGCTGCAAATTTGGGCCGGCCCCGCAAGCCCACTCGACTGCCGACCCGAGACTGTAGCAGTCCGGGTAGGCCCGGCCCGTTAGATAATACGTCCGATCTGGAACCTGTTACTGTAGCGGACGCGGGTTGGACAGAATTTTTGAAGCTCGGCCCGTTAATAAATCCAGCCCACTTGAGCCCGTTAATCGGCCCGAACCGGCCTGCCAAAGCAGCTCAGCCTAGCCAACCTAATAGCCCGAATACTGGGCCCGTCACTGTAGCAAAATTTTTA
>BRYE01000008.1:11882291-11887291 GCA_030159115.1 Actinidia arguta var. hypoleuca
AATATTAATGTTCAAAATACCAATGATCAAAAATATTTATGATCGTTGTTTAAGAGACTGAGACCATTTACATCAGATAAATAGTTCTTTGACCGTTGCCTACGATATAGCCTGATGGCCTAAGTGACTAAGTAATTATTGATAGAATAGTCTACTAAGTCTAGTGATTGATGCACTGACGACCTTTTGTCCATAGTGTCATCAGCCTTGGTGGCTGCAGCCTCGTAATTGGAAGAGTGAGGGAAGTGATTAGGTGAGACAGGATGCAAGTGGAATTGTATAAAGAGGTTGGCTAAGGTCTCTTATAGATTGACATGACATTTATTAAGTGGTTGTACGTGAGTTTCAGTTTTACAGGTTGTTTATCTCATTCGTGTTAAGTATGAAAACAACCAACCCTACTCACTAACATTGTGGACAATTCGAATTGGGCTAATAATTTTAAGAATTTACAACCTTAATTGACTTATTTAGATAATTTTTTATAAAAAAAGAAGTTGTGTGATGATATTTAGTAGGAATTTTGAATTATTATTTAACTATTTAACTTATTTGATCAAAAAAATAAAAGCAAATTTAACTATTTAACTTATTGCTCAGTGGTGGCTTATGAAGTCATAGGTTCGATTCTACCAGCAATGACTCCTCAACTTTAAAATCAGAAGAGAGAGTTTTCTTATCCTCATGGCAATCTAATTTTTTAAAAAGAGCAAATTTAATAATTTAAACCAAAATCAAGACACAGACACATATAATTATAAAAAAGAGGTGAGACTTGAGAGGTCACATGACCCACATACCTTGTAAAGTCATGTCATGCCTTTGTTAAATACCTCCAGTCTCCACACAATGAATTGATTATAAGTTCGTAGTACTTATTTTAAATTGAGAAAATTTTCTTTGTGCATTACTGCACTGTTGCAAATCCTTAAAGATTTCCAGAAGTACTACTTTTTCAAAATACAAATCAAGACTCAAGAGGATTGCCGTCTTATGATTCCCTCAAATCTTTTACACTTGTATCTTAATATTTTTATCTACAATTCTACATTTCTCCCTTTACTTTTAATTATATCGCTCAATACCCTACACTTCAGATAATATTTTAATATATTAGTTATATTTATTTCTCATTTTAGTAATACTTAGTTTGGACTAGCTTTTTGGAGTTAATTTAACTGCTTTGATTTTTAATTTTTTTTTAATCTTTTTTTTACCGTTTGATGAGAGGAATATGAAAATATAAAAAATCTTATTAAAGTTGAAAAATAATTTACTAAAGACAAATTATTTTGCTTCGTTGTCGACTTAAAATTATTTTTTATACTGTTCATTTTTAAAAAATGTGATTCAATAATCATATTATCATTTTTAACTTTTTATGTAAAGTATTATGTATTTTTTTAATTTATGAAGTTATATTTTTAATATTTTTGAAAAATATATTAATTTAGTAAAAAAGTCAAATAAAAATAATTTTTGAAAACCGTCAATCGAAAACTTTTTTGAAAAAAAATATATATTTTATAAAGCTAATTTAGAAATTAAACCCAAAAGAGTAAGATTTTGTTTACTCTTTATTTCACCTAACAGACTTGCTAGCCTTACTATACTAAAAAATTTATATAATAAAACAAATGATAAAAGACAAGTACGGGTCTCATACCGGATTTCGGGCCGAACCTTCAAGGTGGGCCATGGACTGGGCCTTCAGACGGGGCCGTGGGCTGATCCACGGGCTTTAAAATTGAGCCAAAATCCAATCCATACTATCCTGAACTTGGACCGAACTTGAGCTCGCTGGGCCATGAGCCGCGGGCTTTTTGATGAGGCTTAAGTTCATCGTCCCAACCCCCTAGAGCCTGAAGAAACCACTGCACGAAAACACCCATTTTCACTCTCCAGCTTCACTTACTTATTGCGAAATTAAACCAGTGCGCTTGAAGCGAAGAAAAGTTTCCCCCTTACTGACATAGAAAAGTTCCAACAACTACGTGCCACGATGACAGGTTTTACAACATAATAGGCGTAATAAAATGCAGCTTACTTGCCTATGGGACCAGGGATGATAATTCTTGCTATCTTTAGAGAAAACCTTCTTGGTGAACTCAAGTTCCTCTCTCACGGAGCCAGTTCCAAGTTTCTCAGCAACCCACCGTCTGTGATGCCTGCAGCAATCAATTTCTTCAGAATGTGTTCACCTATAGCTTTTAAGGGAATCAACTGAGAAGTGCTAGACCCTCAGCAACACCCTCACCCAAAAAGAATTTCTTCAGAATGTGTTCATCTATAGCTTAAAACCTTAAAAAATAATGTGTTCATCTATGCTTTCTTTTTGTACTTTTTATTTTTATTATCAATGAAGTTCTTTCATTTCCTCAAAAAATAAAAATTAACGAGTTGCAAAGAAGAGGCAAGTAAAATGCTTTGGTTCTACAGCCAGCAGGGTATATAACAACCTTTTATTGCTTAAAATTTTATGACCTTTTGGCACACGGAGAAATGCTTGACAACATCCTATTGCAGGAATGGTACCAACGTTGGTTTTAATCTTATCCTACTGACTTCACCTAAGCACCTCACATCCGTATAATTTTGCATAACACGTTCAACACTACAGTAGCACATGTCACTAAGGCTGCGTCTGATTATCTGGAAAAGGAAGGAAGAGGCAAATAAAATTGCCTGCCTTAATGTTGTTCGTTTGGTGGATGCATGAAAGTGTATATCTTGCCACAGCTAGTTTCTCAAACGAAATATCTTTCCCATAAAATGTGATTTCAAATCTAAGAAGGAAAATCTGCTCCGACCCAAGAGGGTACCCCACTCCGCACAAATATGGGCGTTTTTTCACCCCATTTTTCTCCCTTAGGGTCAGTTCTGGTAGTGAAGTTAAAGTCCCCAACCGTCGGTTCGTGGACAGTTTTAGTTCCCACCACCACGCCCAATTGTTATATTGTGCATTTGTCCTCATTTTGTAGTTAAAATGCTAATATACCACTTGTACATATACACAAGAAACTTTTTGGGTTCAATCTTCTTTCACATTCGACAGCTACGGACTTATAGAAGCCCCCGAACAGCTGGCAGCCGAACACCAGTGCCCTCTCCCTCGTGCCATTTGATCTCTCGCAGTGAAGATCCAAGAACTCCATGTTTTTGCTCCATTAGTCGTCCTTGACACCTTGTAAAAGCTTTGAGAGAAAACAGTAGAGAATGCAAAGGCTGAGGAGCTCAATTTGAAACATTGACGTGTTAATGAGTGGTAACATATACATTGAATCTATATGATTAATACATGTATGTGGATCCATTATGAACGATTTGAGCTTTTCCCACCAAGTTGTGAAAACAGTGATTCGTGTCACCCCCAAGCCCAAAACCCTTCGAACTTGCCTTTACTTCAATTAGCTACGGTATGCACGGGACTTCTTAAGTCTGTCGCGGGGGTGGGGAAGGAAATTGCTTATTGACTTGGACAAACAAAACCCCGACGGTTAACCCACTCTTTTACACTACAAGGGTATGCCCTTGATAAAGGATTGACGAAAGGACTGACTCAAGCCTGTACAGTACATATAATACTTTACCATTCCTTCCTTAAAGCTAATTTTTGGGATATTTTGCATGTTTTATTTCTTTGAAGATGGATGCTCTTTTACATGTGATTCAACATTTTCCCAGTTTAATATCAACCTGATTCATTATTTTTTTTCTTTTTGATTTTCTAAAATACTTGGGTATTGAGGCGGTAAAGATTTTGGTATCTGTTAAACATCTCCTACTCAAGTCAAACTAGAAATTGAGTCTATTCATATATAATGGGCTCACGACGAGATGTAATTGTCGAATAGCTTGATATACGTTGTTAAGACCATTTCGAACAACTTATGCTTTTGGCGCTATCCAACATAGTATTGGATCTCTAGTTATGTAATTGTCGAATAACTTGATATATGTTGTTGGACCCATTTCTAACAACTTATGCTTTTGGCACCATCCAACATAGTATTGGATATCTAGGTCTAGGAAGTCTTAGTTAAAGTTTCGTTGTGTGTGTTTCTTTTCCATTATGCTTGTTAAATCAGATCGATTTGAAAGGGTCATTTCTATAATGGAAGAAAATAGGTTGATAACCAAGTTAAATTTAGTTTGTTCAACTCTCCACATGCGAGACGGGTCATATAAGAGAGGAGTGTTGAATAGTTTGAATATATTTCCTAACAGTTTAAGCTTTTGAGATAATTGAGTGATCTAGCAATAATATATTGCTTTAAAAATTCTCATCACCTTTTCTCTTTCTTCAATTCAATTGACAAAAAACAAGTCCTAATTCATCAATTGGATAACCCTCCTTGTCTCTACCGAAGTGTTGATTTTAGAAAATAATAAAAATTTGAGAGGCAAAAATAAAAATAAAATTAAATACGAAAGTTTAGCTCACCATATCTGGTAGTTCTTGGAATTATCAATGGCAATAAGGCCAACAAAAGCCAGTTCATCATGCAACTCAGCACTTAGTGCCTCAAGTATTAGACGGCTAAACTGCCATACCTGCAAAAGGTTATATAAGCCTAGGTAGACTTCCCTAAAATCTACATAACTACTTATAAATGGGGGCGAACAACGGGAAAAAGCTATGGTACACACAGTTTGAATCATAGAAATGTTATGTATTTTTGTGTGTTGGTTACAATTTTTTATGGTGCAGTTATAAATGAGTGTTTACCGTAAAAAAATGGAGTAATGCATTTCTTTGGTGTGATTTTTTATGAATCACAAAAGTATTATGTATTTTTGCAGTGTTGGTTATGAATTTTTGTGCAGTTATCAACAAATGTCCACCGTAGAAAAATGGAGTAATACATTTTTGTGGTGTGATTCATAATGTATTTTATTGCCCTTTTTTGTTATGACTTTTTACTGTGTTAGTTATGTATTATTATGGCTAGTTATGAATGAGTGTACGGTACGCATGAAAATGTTACGATTTATTGTGA
>BRYE01000008.1:11922291-11924791 GCA_030159115.1 Actinidia arguta var. hypoleuca
AAAAAATATGAGACATCTCATATTCCTTAAATTCTCGTCCAATGTTAATTTTTGTAAATTACAAATATTAGATTAAGAATCATTTTGCCTCATTTGCATATGATTTTATCTTTTTCTTTACGTTCACAGAAGTTCTTGAACTGAGTCGAACTAGAATTGAATTTGACATCGTAAATACATTAAAATTATACATAAATAAAAAAGTAGAAATCAAAATTAAAATAATACATATTAATAACTATTTAAAAATTGAATAAATATGTGTGTATATATATATCTTAAATATTTTTTTTATAACAATTAAACATAGTCGTAATACATAGATGCCGTAATAAATTGTTTCTTTTTATATATATTTTTTCATAGATCGCGGAAGAGAAAGGAGGCATAAGATATGTTGAGAATTAAATGGGTATTTTTTTTATTCAACATCCCACGTCAGTGTTTCTTTGTGTAATCATATCTTCTTAAATGGAAAAATTCCCAATTCGTTTCTTTCAATTGGGAAAATAATTTTTGAGATTGCAATTCGTCTTTTTTTAATTATTTTAAATTTAAAAATATTTTAAATTAAAGATTAATTTATAGGAAAAATACAATTCGTCTTTTTAATTAAAGATTATCTTTTTTTAATTAAAGATTATTTTAAATTAAAGATTATCTTTTTTTAATTATTTTAAACAATTCGTCTTTTTTATAGGTAGATTTTAAGAAGTTTCAATGGAATGACATTTGCGTAAGATTAGTTACCACATGGACAATGCAATGAAATACGAAATGAAAATTAACTATTGATAATTGTATAATTAGATATTTATTTAGAATTTTTACTTCTCACATTTTCAATTTCTTTATTTTGTTCTTATTGTCTTTTCACATTTCATTAATGAAATAAATATGTAAATAATTTTTTAGTTAATGTAAATGACATTATTCAATGTCATCTCATTATTTATTTTTTATTTAATCTTTTTATTTGTTATCTTCTATTTTTCATTAGCAATTTTATAATTATTTTTTTAAAAAAATTAAAAGTTCTAAATAATAAAATAAAAATTGTGCGGAAAATTCAAATATTTTACTTTTACTTATCTAATTATGAAATTAAATTATTCATTATTACCCATATTAAAATTTATTTGTTTTCCTCCTAACAATCAGTCTATTTCCTCAAAATCAAAAAATTTGCAAGCATACAATTAATTTTTCAATATTCATTGTAACAAAAAATTCTAAACGTAAACTCTAAAAAATTAATCTTTAATTTAAAATATTTTTTAATTTAAAATAATTAAAAAAAGACGAATTGCAATCTCAAAAATTATTTTCCCAATTGAAAGAAACGAATTGGGAATTTTTCCATTTAAGAAGATATGATTACATAAAGAAACACTGACGTGGGATGTTGAATAAAAATAATACCCATTTAATTCTCAACATATCTTATGCCTCCTTTCTCTTCCTCGATCTATGAAAAAAAATATAAAAAAAGAAACAATTTATTACAGCATCTATGTATTACGACTATGTTTAATTGTTACAAAAAAAAATATTTAAGATATATATATACACACATATTTATTCAATTTTTAAATAGTTATTAATATGTATTATTTTAATTTTGATTTCTACTTTTTTATTTATGTATAATTTTAATGTATTTACGATGTCAAGTTCAATTCTAGTTCGACTTGAAAGTTAAACCAGTGACCCGTCCGCCCGATCACTTTTCTAATTCGCTCACCGTCGGATTTTCAAATTGACACGTCATGGATGCATGGTTGTTCACTTGTTTGGGAATGGGTATAAAATATTGTAAAAAAACATGTATAGGAAAGTTTATTATATGTTGCTAAATGGAATGAGGCTGGAGTAAGAGTTAGAGTAGTATTGTTGATAAAGGCAAGCATTAACCAAGCATAGATAATAATAGTCCCTTTAGGTTGATGTGGTATTGAATCTATTGATTTCTCCTTCAGATAAGCAAGTCTCTTTTTTATTATGTTAACTGAAAAATCAAGAACTTCTGTGAACGTAAAGAAAAAGATAACATCATATGCAAATGAGGCAAAATGATTCTTAATCTAATAATTGTAATTTACAAAAATTAACATTGGACGAGAATTTAAGGAATATGAGATGTCTCATATTTTTTATCAAAGAAAAAAAATGGCCTACAATGAAAAACAAATGATATTGTAACCCTAACCCTAACCCTAACCCTAACCCTAACCCTTATACCTATAATAGAAATACATAAGAATTCAGGAGCTTTTGTGAAGATAAAGAAAAATTGGAGTTGGATCTTTCAAGCTCAAAAACCAAGCAAACTATATGCATGGATAATTTATAGGGACAAAAAAGGAAATATATGAAGGAAAAAAAATCTTCTATTAAAGAGGAATAATTTAAAAGTAGACAATATGAAGATATTATTAATGTACGTTCCATTAGAAAAGAAAATTATTTTACATTGGTTTTAAAATAAAATTCAAATAAA
>BRYE01000008.1:11934791-11937291 GCA_030159115.1 Actinidia arguta var. hypoleuca
TTCATCCCCTTATAATTTGCATTTTAGCTAACAAAAAGGATCTGAGATGGGTTCACATTGTTTGCACTATAAACTATGGGTAGACATAGCAGAGTGATTTTATACGGTAGACTTAGCAAAATAATTTTATATGGTAGAATTAGCAGAGTGATCTTCAAAAAAAAAACTCAAAAATATTTTTTTTTGATTTTCTATCAAATGAAGGATAATTTAGTACTGAAGGAAACAAAATGATCAAAAATCTCTCAAAATAATTTTATTCTAGTATAAAGATAATTAAAAGACGCTTAAAACTCAAGTTTTAGATGTTGTTTAATGTCATTTATGTTCTTAAAAAGAAAAATTAACCCAGAAATATTAGCTTTAATAAATCTTTTAAACTATCTTTATATTAAAATGAACGGATTTCTTACCTAGGACCCTCCAAAAAGGAAATCTTTTAAGTTAAAATAAATTGTGAAAACGTTTTTCCATAAAATTATTAGGGTTCAAGGTTATGGCGTAAATTTTTCTTATCAACCTTGCCAGAATTGGCTTCGGGATATAGGCCTGAACTTGGAGTTCTTTTCAGGTTCAAAATCTCGTAAGTTCTATCAATTTTTGAGTTAGGTCAGTTCGTGCTCCCGTTTTAATCGATTTCTTCCACTTGTGGATGGTGGAATTAGTCATCCGATTACTCGGTCCTTAGTTTAGATACCAAGTTATAAAAAAAAAACTCAGTGAATATCTCCATAGCTTTTGTTATCTTATAGTAATTTTATTTTTTAGTTGTACAGATATGTGCTCTTTCTTCTTCGATTTCTTGTCAGTTGGGTGTCATGACCAAAATGTGGTGCCACCAATATTGTTCAAAATCAATTATCTTCAGGTTCTTACACGACCACACACACATATACATATACCAATGTGGTTTTTTAATACGGTTTGTAAATTCTTCACATGATGGGAAGAGCTGTGATTGAAGGGAAAATGAACCCTGATACTATTTGATACATAAAACCTATAGCAAGTAAAATGAAGAAAATCTTTTGATCTGAAACAAATTTCATAATCTTTTCTATATTTGTGCTTGTGAGAGAGAGGGAAAGAGATCCGAAAAATATAACGTTGAGCAATCTTGATGGCCACCCCGTTTCAGGTGATGACACCTAATTGCTCTCCCAGCTTTCAAAGATCTCTCTCCAAAAGGGCCCCTCTTATATATATAATATATTTATGTGTATGTAAATGCATATGGATGTACTCGTATGTTTCAATTTAAGTTATTTGTTATAAACGCCAATAAGGTATTGTAAATCATGTAAGTAAGCTGATAGATTGTTTTTTATCATTCCTTATTTTTATGATTTATCAGTGTGAATGCGTGCATTCATTGCAAGTATTGAGACAACTGATGCCATAGATTGCAAGGAAAAATAGTCTTTGGGTTTGATATGATCAATTTTTTCATTTTTTTTTCGATACAACTACAAGGGTAAATAAGTGTTTGGATTCAAGGTGTGATATGTTTAGAATCTTAAGACCTATTTGATAGCTGCACCACCTAGTTTGTGTCGACGGTGGATGCTTGTTATAGCCAAGCGTGTTGATCTAAACAACACACGGTTCAAACAATTTGGTAGAGAGTTTAAGCTTCTCATGGTGAGTCAATCATTTTGTTCTTCTTTGGCGAATCAAGATGATGGGTTACGAACTCTTGCTTTTGTTTTCTTGTATCACTGGGAAGGATTGTAAGCCAAGAGTAACTGGTTCCAAATGAGACTAATAAAGTTAATGTCTAAGAGACTTGAGGCAGGGGTTGCTAAAGGTGAATCAATATTCATTCTCATGTTTTTCCTCGAACGAGAAGACAAACGGTGAGCACCAATCTTGATAAACAAACCTAGTTGTGAATTTATCAATTAAACAAACTAAAATCTGACCTATTTATCGATCAAACCACGATAAAAAACATTAAACAATGCATTAAATAAATGATATCAAATATGCGTGAAAATCCCCAAAGTATGACAATATCACGAGATCAATGAAAAAAACACTATAGAAAAAGTAGTGGATACAAGAACTTCACACAATCTTATCTTGAATCCACATATCTGGATGTCAAACTCGTTGTCAATTTTTCGTGATCTGTCTCTGTGCAACTCTTCACGCTTCTCAATCTCCTCTAAATTAGTTATTCTATTTTAATGAGAATCTTTGTCAGCAATGTTTGCATTGCATTATTTATTTAATGATTATGCATGTATGTCTCTTATTCTATAAAATAAATGATTTGGTGTGTAAAGTACAAGTTACACACAGAATATCAGATTATTGGTTCCTATGGAATATAAGCTTATTGTTTTCACTCCTAGAAGTGAATTTTTTACTGCAAGTATACGGATCGCGAAGTAGTAATAAAAATCAAAGTACGAGTAACGATCCCACAAGGAGCAGTGTCAAGGTGAACACAGGATAATTAAAATACTACAATGCAATCCTAACTCAATCCTAACTT
>BRYE01000008.1:11949791-11952291 GCA_030159115.1 Actinidia arguta var. hypoleuca
GAAATCAAAATTAAAATAATACATAGATTATGTAATTTTGTTAATAACTATTTAAAAATTGAATAAATATGTGTGTATATATATATCTTAAATATTTTTTTTATAACAATTAAAGATAGTCGTAATACATAGATGCCGTGATAAATGGTTTTCGAACAACGAAACATCCACAACATCTGTAGATTTTGAATTTATCAAATGGTATTGTTTCTTTTTATATATTTTTTTTCATAGATGGAGGAAGAGAAAGGAGGCATAAGATATGTTGAGAATTAAATGGGTATTATTTTTATTCAACATCCCACGTCAGTGTTTCTTTATGTAATCATATCTTCTTAAATGGAAAAATTCCCAATTCGGTTCTTTCATTTGGGAAAATAATTTTTGAGACTGCAATTCGTCTTTTTTTAATTATTTTATATTAAAAAATATTTTTTTTTAAATATACGAACCGTCACTATGCAATAATACACAGTATAAATAGATAGTTATTAAATTGACTAATAAATAAAATATAAAATATAAATTAGATTATAAAAAATGAACGATTTTTTAAAATAATTAATTATATTTATAGTTGTATGTAGAATTTAAAATTGATGAACTTTTCAATCATGGTCGTTTGGACCAGGTCTAATTGGAGTAAAATTTTAAAACTACCCTATCAAATTGTTGAGAGAAGTTAATGACACTTGGCAAAAAAGGATAGAAATAGATTAAAGAAGCAATAATAGCACCACAAACGCATATTTCTTGTATTTTAAAAAAGAAACAATACAGAAAAATTGGAGTTGGAACTTTCAAGCTCATTATCCATGCAAACTATATGCATGGATAATTTATTGGGACAAAAAAGGAAATATATGAAGAAAAGAAAATCTTATATTAAAGAGGAATATTTAAAAGTAGACAATATGAAGATATTATTAATGTACATTTCATTAGAAATGACAATTATTTTACATTGGTTTTGAAATAAAAGTCAAATAAATTATATTAAGATATCATTAACATATTTTTTATATAAGATGAGTTTTAATTTATTTTATATTTGTTTAAAAAGAAAGTGAATAGAGCTTCCACATGCGTCCCCACAAAAAAATCATCTGCAATAATAATAATAATAATAATAATAATAAATTTATAATTTTTTTAATATATAAGTTCTATTTTAAGAGAGAGAATTATATTCTTCTTTTCTTGATTGCTACTCATTAATTTAGATTTTATATTTTCTCATATTTTTAACTCTATTTTAGGATAAAGAAGGGAGGTATAGTTATAGAAAGAATTAAAATGGTAGATGAGAAGATTGACACGTGAATTTGTAGATTTTTTTTTCGTAATGTTTTCTAAAATTTTAAGATATAGATATAGATTTAGATTTAGTTTGCAAGGTCTAATTTTTAGAAGTTATAGACTATTTGCCTATTTCTAGTGGCCTTCCAGGATGGGTTCCTCCACCCTGGTCCGCTCATTCTTCAGTCAATTGGCTGTTTGTTAGAATTATATAGTTAAAGAGAAATATTTAATAAAGACCAAGACCAAGACTAAGACTAAGACTTTACACTTCCTTTTCATTTTATTGCCAAAAAAAAGGACAAAGACCTAATTGGATGGTCAAATTAATTTAGTTAAAAAAGTAGTACTTAACAAAGACCTAGGACGGCAATGGTGCATCGCCTTACCAAGCAAGAGGTCTCAGTCCTTTAAGTTGGATATTAAATTATATAAAAAAAAAAATAGATATTTTTGGTATCATTACAATTTTTTCATGCAAAATTAAAAGTTATCGGAAAAGTTTAAGTTGTTTTAGTTTTTAGTTTATTTTGAAAAAAATTATATCTAATTTAAAAAAAATCACTAAAAACAAAAATAAATACATATTTACTCGACAAGTTAACTATTAAATTTTAATTTTTGATAATTTTTATTTTTAAATTTAAATAATTTTTTAATATTTTAAATTTTTTCTCGTGAAATTTGATAGATCCCACGATAGATGTCAGTTATATGTATTAATTCTTCTTTGTTAGCCTTACTCGTATCCATATGTTATCTATACTATAAAACACAACTCATTTTGAATCTTAAATCTATCTTCCGCTATTTATGGTTGAAATCCATTTGAGCGAATCCAATGGCTAAGATTTCACTTCAAATTAATTTTTTTTCCTTAAACTATCACTTTCTTCTTCTCAAATGTGTAGGGCCCACATAAGTTTTGATCCAATGAACAAGATTTTTTTTAAGTTGAGCATATTTTTTATCTATTGGATCATTTTTTTAGTGGAACCCACACAAAAACGAACTAAAACACATCTTTCTTTTTTTCTCATTTTTTATTTTTTTTGTATTTAATAATTTTTGTTATTATTCGATCAAATTTTTAACAATAAGAATCTAAAAATATAAACAAAATATTTAATTTGAAGATAATATTTTTTTATTTTTAGTGAATTTTCTCTTAAATTATGTAATTTTTTATATTTTTAATTTT
>BRYE01000008.1:11972291-11974791 GCA_030159115.1 Actinidia arguta var. hypoleuca
ATGATACCAATGAATGCCTGCTTTTTTCTTTGCGATTTTGCTCTACACTTGTTTCCCGTTTTGGGTGTCTAACCAATGGCATAGAGCATTTTTTTGTTGACTTCCTTATCATGTTTGGGCCGTGCATACTTAAAAGTTTCGTGTATAGCAAAAAAAGAATAATTTTTTGTTGATAGTTTTAGTTTAAAAAGACCAACTGCTGCTCTAGATTTGGAAAATATGAACTTTGCAATGAATAGATAAACTATCATATTGTTATGTCTTCTTCTTCTCTCTCTCTCTCTCATTTGACAGTAATCGCCTCTTTTAAAAAAATTCTGGCAGTAACACTCCCGATTGGGACTCGTTTTTCTCCCAATTCCGAGAGAATTAAGTGAAACTTTCCTCTGGCCCTCTGAAAGTGCTGCTGATACTCCATAGTATGGATATCCACCACTACAAGAAGTACCACTTGATCTCTCTGTTGAGTCTCGAACGACACAGGGTGAGCGAAACAATTCTCTTTCTAATAAACTTCAGCACCTCATTGCCTTGAGAGAGCTATCAATTTAAAGTTTCAATGGGTTAGAAACTCGGCTTGAGTAACCTCTCGTCTCTTCAATTTTTGAAGCTTTTATATTGCAAGTATCTGACGAGCCTGTCCTCACTCGAAGAAATGCAACAGCTCACCAGCTTACGGTATTTAAGAATTTTCAGTTGTCCCCTCCTGAAGGAAAGATTTGAAAGGGGAAGTGGCCAAGAATGGCACAAGATTTCCCATATTACATTCATCCAATAAGGTTGATGATTATGCCTGATATCGGTAAGTTATTTACCTAATTGTTGTTCCTTTCATTTCGATGATCTTTCTCATGTCCATTATTTTGCTATCTTTTTAAATGTCTTACTTACTTCTCTTTACTTCCAAAACCAAAATTCATTACAACAGTTTTTTATAATGATCTCCAACTTTCACTATCCTGATTTTCTTTCCTCTTAATTGATTTTTCTCGCCTTCCCCTTCTCTATTCAACCTTTTTCCTGAATAAACTAACGTATCATCATTTTCTAGGTCTGAAGGGAGAATGTTATGTATGATACACTGGTTATGCCGAGTTTTAATGTGACAAAAAATGGGTTGTTGAAGTGCTGGTTTACAATATTTGCAAAATCTCAGGTACTTTGATCTCCTCTTTATCTTATTCTTGTTTTGGTAAGATATCTGCAGTTGCTTCGTTATTGTATAACATCAGTTACGACAAGGGAAAAGGCTTTTTTTATATGCAGATTCATGAAGCACTGCAACTGGCAACATTTGATAGCAATTTCACATGTGGATGTAATATTTCATGCGATGGATGTTGTGGGAGCACCTCCAACATACTTCAGAACCAATTGGTTTACAAATGCATTTCGGGAAATTGGTGAAACATATGGGTATGTTAATATACGCTTCTATGTGTGAAAGAGTTGGTCATCAACTCATTTAAAAACTAAGTTGTTAGAGCGGGACAAGTTTATTATTTCTTATATTCTCAGCACACCCACTCATGTGTGGCCGGACTCTCTTCTATAAGTGGGTCAAACACGTGAAAGTAGTTTAATTAGTAGGCGGTGTGGTTTGAACACAGAATCTATGCCTGCTCTGAAACCATGTTAGAAAGGATCGATTAGTCCAATCAAAAACCAATTGGCAATAGATGGAATAACCTCTAGTTATATATACTAAACTTGGATGGCTAAGTAAGCGAAGTGGGACTAACCTTTTAAACCCTTATGTTTCTGTGGGCAAATTCCTTTATGTTCTTATAATGAAAGTTGATTTCACAATAGAGTACCATTCCCCTTAAAATGTCTTTAAAAAATAGAATTTATGAAGTATTGTATGCATTGGTTTCAACCTACACCTGCCGGAAAAAAAAGGTCTAAGCAATGGTTTTGCTATGTGACGAGTCTTTTTGTTTAGAATTCATTTAATGCCAGCGTCAGTACCAACAAAATAATAATCGCTTTTGTTATTTGCTAAACACAAACTCAACAGGTTGGTATGGATATCCAGCAGGACCAGCACCACCGCCACATGCCGTTCCCTTTGATCTAGCTGGTTCTATCCACCCGATAAACTCAACGACTCACTGCCTTGATAGAGTTATCAATTTATCAATTCCATGTGCCGTAGGGTTGGGAGCTATGCTGGAATGGATGGGCTTTTGAAGCTTCAGTGGTGTTAGATTTTGACAAGTCTGCCCTCACTAGAAACAATGCAATGCCTCACCAGTTTTTGATCTTCGACAATTATCGAATGTCCCCTTTTGAAGAAAGGATGCAAGAGGGAAAGCGGCCTAGAATGGCATAAGATTGCCCAAGTTCAAGATATCAATATATATTGAAGATTATGCCTTAAAAGGTAAGCTATTTATCTCAATATGGGGAATTTCATTTTGGTAAATTTTTGTATTCCTATTAGGGTGTCCCAACAATGGCTATGATTTCCTTGACTGCCTTTGAATAATTTTCCAAG
>BRYE01000008.1:11984791-11989791 GCA_030159115.1 Actinidia arguta var. hypoleuca
GATTGATCTCGAGATACTCATAATTCATATATTGCTAGCACTTGGGCTCATCATAAAGAAGACACCCAACATATACAAGATAATGAGAGCCTTTTATGGCTTTTGTTTCCATCTGATATATATATATATATATATATATATATATATATATATATATATATATATATATATATATTACTGAAATTTGACTTTACACTTTTCACTTTCAATTATATCAATTAATTTCTTATACTTTAAGTCAAACATTAATGTGGTCCTTTTGTCCATGTATTGTTCAATTAACTGATGAAAAGATGATACATGGCCCTTAGTTTAGCGGAACACTGACAAAAGGGCCACATTATAACATTTGATCTAAAATATAAGGGATTTGCTGACCCAATTAAAAATAAAGGGTACAAAGTAAAACTTAGATAAAAGTTAAGGATGAAAAGTGTAATTTATCCTATACATAGAATTTTTGCTGCAAGTTGAGGCATATCGGTAAGAACCTTTGAACCTAGTATTTTAGAGAAGATTTGTTGTATTTGTGGTTGTTTTAAGGCCGACATTTAGAAAGTTCCAAAGGAAGGGTATTTTGGTCTTTCAGAGTTGGCAGTAGATGCCAGCTGAGGAAAACATTTGTCTCACCGCAGAGTGCATGGGTTGTCTTTTCTCCTGAAGTAAATTTTAGAGTTGTCTCTGCTAGCAGTGAGCAGAAAAAGCGTCCAAACCAAATCAATTCACGCGGTTTGATTCGGTTTAATTGGTTTTTTATTAGAACAATTTAATTAAGATGACAAATTTTAAAATCAGACTAATAGTTTAGTTTATGATTTTTAGGCTACGGTAAAAATTTCAAACTGAACCAAACTGAATTGTATGTATAATTAATTATTTATGTAATTAGATATAATTATGTTAAATAATAAATATTATTCAGAAATTCATAGAAACACTAAAAATATAAAAAAAAATTGATTTAAGTAAAACAATTACGAAAAACGAAAAAATTTAGAGACCAAAGCATCTATATAAATTCAGAAAAACGACCCCAAATGGGCTTTAGTAAAAATTTATAATAATAATAATTTATACACTCCACTTTTGACTATATTCACTCTACTTATTATCATTATTATGCAACTTTTTAATAAATGTATAAACTACTCATTCATGAAAAAAAAAAAAAAAAGGGGGTAGCGGTACAAGGAGGGGTAGTTCAGCCAAAATATTAAGAATATTATTATAGGAGGATTCTATTTGGACCCAAAAGTTAATCTCTAGCCCCAGTTTTTTTATGTTGATAAATTTAATTGGCCTCCCTTAAAGTTTTTTTGTTAAATACAACCGTCTCTCCTATATTTTTTAAAATAACACTAACCTTCTTTACTTGTTATTATTAAGATTATATCTGAAGTTAATTTTTGATAAAAATGGCAAAATTGCCCTTATTTTTTAGATTTCATATTTTTTTCTCAAGATTGCTCCTATTTTTGTAATGAATTTAGTTAATAAAGATTTATTTTTTAAGTACACTTTTGATTAGGAGTACTTAAAAAATAAATTAATTAAATTAAATTTTTTAAAAAAAAATACTTATTGATTAAAAAATAAAATAGATTAATTTATAAATAAATGGTATATTGAGAAGAAGAAAAAAAGTGAATATTTATTTATGTTAATTGGTGTATCAAGAAAAAAAATTAGAATGCCTAATTTTACAGGCAATCTTTTTATTATTGTCAAAGAATTAGCTCCAATTGACAATATTAATAATAGTTTCAAAGTAAAGAAGATTATTAATATTTTAAAAATTATAGGGAATTGTCCAAAACCTCATTGACTTAGGGTGATCAATGAAATTTATCAAAATTACAAAATGGGGTTGGAAACAGTGGCGGATCCACCTTGGGCCAGGGGGAGGGCGGGGGGACAGCTGCCCCCCTCAAGTTTGAAAAAAAAAATCTTGCTTATAGTTCTAGAAATTATTTTTAATTTGCCCCCTCTCAAAAATTATAAATGCCCTCTCATAAAAAAAATTTAACGATTGCCCTCCTGAATAAAATTCTTGACTCTACCACTGGTTGGAGAGAAATTTCTTAGGTTCAAATGAAAACACCCATTATTATAATCTTGCATGATAAAAAAAAAAATTGAAACATACTACCCAAAATTCATCCATGTGAAACTGCGGAAGGAATGTTGCACCAAGAAATCCTGTATGCAACTGTAAAACCTACAGTTACCATATACTACCCCTAGCAAGGGTAATTTAGGCGGACGTTATTGCCCTTGACAGGTGTAAGTTTTGTAGGAGGGCGGTTACTGGCAGCAAATCTTTGAGTCCTACGTGTCAATTAACAATTGGGCAATTATTGATGACGTGGAATTTTCTTTAATTATTTTCCATGCAAAATGCAATGACTGAGCACCTGAAAAGCTGACGCAACCTCCGACCTCGCCTCCTTCTCTCTCCACGTGTATGGCCTTATGTCAAGTGCTTTCATTGTCTCCACTCCACATGGACTTGGGCTTTTTTGGCCCACAAATTGAGCCCATTTTGGTAATTTCATATAAAATTCATGCACAAGAATGGTGTGAAAATATTGTTGTAAATAAATATTATTTTTATGAATATTTTGTTTTCTAGTGAAAAACTGATAATAATGGACCATATTATTATAATCAAAAAATGATGGATAATACAGTTTGTACAATATATTAACAATTCATATTCACATGAGGTAGGAGCTACATTTTTGTGAACTCTACTATATGTGAGTATGCGTTGTCCCTTACATTGCTCATTTTGAATAAATTACTTTTGCACGAAGTTTTTATTTGTTTATAATTGTTCGTAAAGATGACTCGGTTTAGGCTAAGCTTCTCTAATTTTTGAGTTTTTTCTTATTTAGTAAATTATTTTTATTCTTTCGATTCTTCTTAATGAGAGAAAGTAGGAGAGTAAATAACTTTTAGTAATTTTTTTAAAAAAATTACTAAAAGTTTTTTCTTTAGTGCGATTTGTTTCGAAGTGATCAAACCAAAAGTTTTTGCTGAACTTGAGCTTGATTCCAAACTGCTGGGCCTAAGTCATGACCCAGGCCTATAACTTTATTGGATGGACTATGGATCCAAAAGGACTAAATTTTTATTTTTTTATTTTTTGTTTTTTATTTTTCAGAAATGAAGGACTCTATTTATAAAATCAATTTTAACCATACAAACCATGGAATCAAAAACTTGTTGGGTTGAAAAATCATTATGTAAGATTGATTTAATCATTTAAGGCATTATTGAAAATTCACGAAATATTTTTCTTGCAAATAATACCCAGCATACGAATAAGAAAAAGGAAGAAAAAAAATTACACCCAATTAGTTAACATTAATTTGTGTCTAGGAGGAAAAAAGATTAGATACAAACATCGTATACTTATAAGAAAAGAGAGAGAAAAAACAATTGGCCTCCGTGAAAAACAATTACACCCAATTAGTTACCGTTACGACTTGGCCAATTTGATACAATTTGAAAAAATTAGCGGCAAAAATTAATTTTGTAATAAGTATTGAGATTAGATTGATAGAAAGGGTAAAATATACAATTTGCAAAAAATGTTGTCGTATAGGCTCAAGGAGTAAGAATTGGGGGTAAACATGATAAGTTTTTAGTCTATTACCATCCCACCCACACTTGAAGGTTCGTTGAACTGTCACCCATATTTCAGGCACACATTCCTTCGAACCCATCAAAACTCTCCCCCACACCTTGTCTGACACAGTGACACTATTAACTCACCATCACCCACCATAACGCTCAAGTTCAATGGACTTGGGATCCCTCCTAACTTATCTGCTGTCCAAATTTTGAATTATACAGTCCTGTTAAAGTATTTTGAATTCTATTTTAAGCCTAATTTAATGATTTAAAATGTTCATATGATAAATTTTATTAAGAAATTTAATATTATTAAAAAATATATTGATTGAATACATATCAATAATCGATTAGGGTATAATTCTGTGTGTTACACTCTCTTTTTTAAGCAAATAAAGAACATCTGTAGATATGTCAAATTCATTTATTAAGTTATAAAATAATACTGCTGAACGAATATTGATTTGTATCTAATCAACATAATTTTTTACAATATTGATTTTCACGACGGAATCTACAATATCAACAATTTGAGTCATCAAAATACCTAAAATAAGGTTCAAAATGCTTATCATGCATTATGCAGTCAAAAATTTTGGATTGCAGCAAAGCTGTGTCCTACCTTTTTCTAGATCAGATTTAAATATTTTGATTTTCGATTTTGATCTTTAGTAATTATCTTACTATTTAATTTAAAATTTTATGTTTTTTTGATTACTATTAATGAAAAAAATATAAAAAAAATATATAGTTTTCTAGTTGATTGAACGTAGGACTAATTTTGGGGATTGTTTTGGAACTAAATTATCTGTTTTAGTTTAAGAGTTTTCATTGAATTAAGATTTTATAATTTTTTTCTTTTTTCTTTTGATGAGATTAATCTGTTTCTGGTGATGTTGGAGTCCAAATGAACCAATATTGGAGTTCGTTGTTTGCCCCAAGACTGTTGGTTTCCTTTGTGGTAAAAAATTGGAGCAAGCAAACAACAGTCAGTATTGTTCTTTTAGTTCGGTTTTGGACCTCGGCAACAATTCTGACAACCTGCACAAACGAGCAAACGTCACCAGCCGAGGTGAGGCCACTAAAAATCCTTCCGGTGTGCGAATCAGACCAAGGCAAGCACAAGAAAAGCAATGTAAAGACAGAGCTATAGATGCATATATTTAAGGATTAAATTATTATACCTCAATAAGATGGAGGAGCGGCATTTATATAGATGTAGAATAGAAATCCGTATGAGGATATTTAGGCAAGATCTTCAGATAACTATGTTTGGGAAGTATATCCCTGAGATACCGGAATGATAATAGAAAATTACCATGTGGAGAGCAAATGGAGATAGTTTCCTTGTAGATGCGGAA
>BRYE01000008.1:11994791-12002291 GCA_030159115.1 Actinidia arguta var. hypoleuca
TGTATCTCCGACGGGAACCAAAACCCTAAATCAAAAATCAAAACTCCACGCAACTCATGCCATATCACCGTGCTAAAAAATGTCCCTGAGGTTGACGTTTTCACGCGGTACAACTTTGGGAATGAGCTAGGGAGGGGGGAGTTTGGGGTCACGTACCAATGCTACGACAGCTTCACTGGGGAGTTGGTGGCATGCAAGAAGATATCGAAGAGCAAGCTCAAGACGGAGATCGATGTGGAAGACATGAGGAGGGAGGTGGAGATCATGAGGAACTTGCCTAGCCACCCCAACATTGTCAAGTACAAGGATGTGTATGAGGATAAGGACGTAGTGTATCTTGTTATGGAGCTTTGCCATGGCGGCGAGCTCTTTGATAGGATTGTCTCGAGGGGGTATTACACCGAGAGAGGGGCTGCAACCACCACCAAGACAATCATGGAGGTAGTCAAGGTCATTTTTCTTTCTCTTTCTTCATTTGTCGTTGTTAAATCAAGGATTTAAATAGAGATTTGTACATGAAAGTAAAAGTAAAAGTAAAAGTAAAGAAAAAATATTAAATCTGAATTATTGAATTCATTAATTTTTTCATTTGTTTTTCTTTGTTTCTCTTACTTCCCTTTCCCTGACATTCTAGGCAGACATATATTGGCTCTAGGTTAATCAATAATAGTTGTTTATTACTATTTTATTTTTTTGCTTGCTATAAATTTTAGAGAAAATAAAGTATCTCATTGGATCCAACAACATGCTTCAAAAGCTAAGTGATATGTGATGACATGATAATTTTGATTCAACATATGTCAAATAAAAGAATATATCATGTTAATGCAAGATCAATGTATTCGGTTATATAAGTAATGTTTGTTTCATAATGGATCTTAATTCATGATACAAAATGATTAAGTTTTTAATTTGAACGACTACGTGGAGAGGAAAAATTAATCATTAATTATCCATTTTAATTAATTCTTTTTTCCATTTTATCGGATTTTTTTTTTTTTAACCGGGGATTATTTTTCTGTTGCAGGTATGCCATCAACATGGAGTAATCCACAGAGACCTAAAACCCGAAAAACTTCCTATATGCCAATACTACTGAGACTGCCCCATTGAAGGCAATTGATTTTGGCCTCTCCATATTCTTTGAGTCTGGTATGTTTCCAAAAACTACACACTGCTTGATATTTGTTCCAACTTGGTCATAATTAGCTTTGAGTTTTGATGAACCAATAGAAATTTGATGGTTTTAGGCGAGCGTTTCAGTGAAATTGTGGGTAGCCCCTATTACATGGCCCCCGAAGTCCTTAAGCGTAACTATAGTCAGGAAGTTGATGTGTGGACCGCGGGTGTCATTCTTTACATCTTGCTCAGTGGCGTTCCACCTTTTTGGGCAGGTAAGTTTAGTAATCATAGTTACCAGAAAACTCTGTTCTTGTGATAAAACTCACTTTACGTTATTTTATTTTATTTTTTTGTATTGTTTTCCTCTAAATTTCTTTATTTGGAAATTCGTTTTGGGGAATATGAAAGACATTTTTTATGAGATGTTAATGAAACTCTAGCTTAATTTAATGGAAAATGTCAGAAACTCTTGAAAAATATTATGGAAGCGACTAAGCAGCACACTTCTTATCATTTCTTCTATTGTTTTCATGCTCTAGAATCTGATTTTTCAAGGACAAATTTATAATTGTTATAAAGTTTTTATGAATATTACGCAGCATTATTATTAAAATTATGCATTCTAAAACTATTTTGGTGCTTTTTTTATTGCTAGCTTAGAGGTTCATATTTATGTAATCTTTAATTTAAATATCACAACATATAGATTTGTCCCTTTTTTCAATTTTTTTAACTACATTTCTTGTCAATTTCTTAGCAACTATGTACCTAAATATACATTGTAAGCAACCATTTTATTATTCACTCATCCTCATAACTTTTAACAAATTTTTTTTTTTTGTATTTTTGGTATGTTTTTTGTGGGTATCAGACACTGTTGAGGGAATTGCACAGGCCATTATCAAGTGTGAAGTAGACTATAAGAGGGATCCGTGGCCATAAGTTTCCGCAACGCTAAGGAACTTGTGAAGGGAATGCTTGATCCGAGCCGTTACACCCGCATGACTGTTGAAGAAGTCCTCGGTACATACTTCTTAGTGTACATAGACAACGAATCAATACATTGCTTGATGCAACGAAGAATCAATCTAAACCACCATCCTATACTGAAAGAAGATACATACAGAGATTCGAACAACAATAACCAGAGTAACATTAGTTCTTCTTTATATTCTATATTTGTATGGCCTTTTTTTGGAAACAGATTATATAGCTAGAGAATGATTCATGTTTGCACAAAGAATGTCGTTTAAGTCTAGTATAATTAAAATAAGCTCATCTTGAAACCTTGAAACTAAGGATTGGAATCTTATATAGTCTCAACCAAGATGAGTTATATATCCATATTTATGCAAGCAAGGATGAAGAATATTAGTCCCAAAGTGTGAATTTTCACAATGGAAAAGGGTTTTCAATTAGGCTGTGTTTGAATCACGGATTTGCATAGGAATTTACCGAGGGAAAGGAAAAGTTGAGAAGACAATGAAGTAAAAACTCTGGGTTTTAATTTTGCCACCTAATTTCCTTTCCTTTGATGAATCCCTTCATAAAGCTATGATGTAAAAAGAAAGTTGAAGTATATATTTATGCCATATGCAGGGGATAGCAAGAAAACTCATTCAACTGCAAAATCGAACTAAACCGCGCGGTTTGATCTAGTTTTTTACTAGAAATGATTGGTTTTAAAGGTTATGGTTTGGGTTTTAAACCCAACCAAACCGTGATTCTATAATTTAGACAGAATATTACATACAGTATATGAATATCACATATAAATATCAGATGTTTCGTAAGAATTTATTTGTATGATGCTTTTATTACAAAAAAATGAACTGTATTGGTCTAGATATATATGCGTTCTTGAAATATTTTAATGATAAAAGGGATAGTTTTGGAACCGTAAAACCAAATTAAACTGCAATATTTTACGATTCAATCTGGTTCCATTCAATTATGATTTGATTTGGTTTTCAATTTTGTTCAACTGTTAGGAGCAGTTTGGTTCATGATTTTCTTTAAAACCGCAACAAGCCGAACCGTGAACAGTATTCAAATCCTTCATTGTGTTATTGTAAATGTTGTTTCCCAATCTCTTTGATTTCCTCCCTATTTTCTTATTGACAAATTCTTTTATCCAATCTGTGGTAAATTATATATCAATGTTATAGAAACAGTAAGTTTTTTGTCATCCTTTCACTGTTAATGGAATGCTCTTGTTTCCTTAATCTGTATTTGATGTTTATTTAATCAGTATTTGAGGTTAATTTTAATTAAAGATTGGAGCTAATTATTCTCTTTCATGTTACGCGAAGCACACTGTTGGATTCACAATGCTCATCAGGTGTCTAATGTTTCACTGGGAGAAAATGTAAGAGCAAGAATTAAGCAGTTCTCGCTGATGAACAAGTTCAAGAAGAAAGTACTCAGAGTAAGTAACTAAGTTAATTAAGGTTTCCTAATAAATTTGTATCATCAACAAATCATCCATTAATTTTTACGTTTTTTTTGTTTTTAGGTGGTGGCAGACAATTTGCCACAAGAACAAATTGCAGGGATCAAACAGATGTTCCACATGATGGACACTGACAAAAATGGAAACTTGACATTTGAAGAGCTAAAAGATGGCCTCCAAATGATAGGCCAACCCTTCGCCGACCCTGATGTGCAGATGTTAATGGATGCTGTGAGTTTTTTTCTTTTCAGAACTTAAAACCTATAAAAGTTTCCAAAAACGAAGTCTATGGTATCGATTGAAATTTTTTGTACCAAGAATGAATCGAATCTACATATTTCCTTTTCTCTGGGTATTTTTCTAGTTACATTTACATCTCATATAAATGCTTAAATATCAACATAAATGTATTGTAAGCATGTTATGGAACAAAAGGATTTAAGATCATGTTTGAATTGAAGCACAATATGTGCTCTTAATGAACCACTATATGCTAAATTGAGAGAAGATTTTGTTCCAATAGTGATGTGAACTAAGTTTATGTCTTTATTTTATTTATGCATTTATATTTGAAGAAGAAGTCCACGAATCACTCCACAAGATATTTCTAAAAGTTTATTCATAAACTCCATATGCAAATCCCATACATACATATATCTTTATAATTTTCTTTACCAACATTGATTTTTTTTTTCCTCGTTATATTTAAAATTGTTTGATGTTTTGTCCAAGGATGGACCCAAGGAGGGCGACCGCCACCTCAAAATTTAAAAAAAAATATCAATTTGATAATTGCATTAGCTATAAATATTTTCAAATTTTACAGGTTCACCACCCCAAGGACGTTAAAAATGAGTATTGTATTTTTGTGCTTTAAGTTATGAATGTCATGCTTTGTAAGTACATTCATCTTCCCAAAGTTCAAATTTTGCGTCTGCCCTTAGTTTTATCCAAAAAATGCTGTTGTTTATGGGAATGGAAACATTGTTTCCATTAACTAAGACCATTTTAGTGTTTTGTCCAAAAAAGGCTAGTGGTGATGGGAATGGAATGAATTTTTCTCACTAACTAAGAAACTTTTTGTTGTTTTGTCGAAAAAAGGCTGATGTTGATGGGAATGGGATGCTCAACTGCGAGGAGTTTGTGACGATGTCTGTTCACTTGAAAAAGATCAGGGGCGACGATGAGCAGCTCTGGCAAGCTTTCCGGTACTTTGACAAGGATGGGAGTGGGTTCATTGAGATTGAAGAGCTGAAACAAGGCTTGTTGGATGACAACCTTGGTCCCAACAATGACAAAGTCATCCAAGACATTATCTTTGATGTGGACTTGGACAAGGTAATTGCTAAGCACAACACCCTCTCATATTTTGTAGACCAGTTATTTTTTGGCTTCAACAATAGTAATCAACATTTTGACAGATTTGTGTATTTGTTAAAAAAAAAAACTTATGGTAATTTTATAATTCTTGAGAAATACAAGGTGAACTTAGGTAAGAGACCTTGGGGTAGGCTATAGGGCTTATAACACTAGGGTGCGCGGATGCACAATAAGACGTCCGATTTCGTTACTTTATAGTTGTTAAAAAGGTGAGAGATTGAGACATCTTAATAATGACCTAATTATAGTACCTGATATAATGTAGAACAATTATTTTATGGCTCCATTTATAAATGAGTGGTTTTGCATTTTTTTTAAACAAAAGTTTGGGGCAAATTCATAACTTTTGGAGAAAGAGAGAATTTTTAGATCAGGACGTGACAACTTAGTGTTAGAACTTAGGTACAAAAAGCGCATCGGGTTTACACTAGGGGTAAAAACACGCATAATCGAAGGGATATGGGTGTTTATATTTCTCAGAAACATAAAATATTTATGTAATCATGAAAAGAGAGTTAAAAAAAATTGAGATCAAAGCGTGACAACTCAGCATCAGCATTAGAGCTTAGGTACAGAAGTGCATAGGCTTACACTAGGGGCTAAAAATATGCATAATAAAAGAAATATGGGTATTTATGTAATTTTAAAGTGGTGTTCATGAATTGAGTTCTTTTTTTAAAAAAAAAAATATGTTTTATTGGACTCGTGTTGTGTTCTTTTGAACAGGATGGTCGGACAAGTTACCATGAGTTCGCGACCATGATGACTACTGGAGTGGAGTGGAGTGGAGTGGAGGATGGCTTCCCGCCAATACTCTAGGGCAATGCTCAATGCTCTCAGCATGAGATTGTTCAAAGACAAATCTCTCATACAATAAAATTAACTCAACTCTTAATCATCACTCAAGATCATGCAAAAATAGGAGCTTTAACAATGTACACATGAAGATGAGTTGCATGTGTTTGATTCCTTGTACTTTTGGTTTTGGAGAGAAAAATAATTGTAAATCGATGACATTGTGATGGTGATATGGAATTGATATGGACCATGAGCTTCAAACATGGGATCTTTTAATTATTCTTTTCTTTGTTGTGTTGGGTGTTTTGTCTTTTAGTGTAGTGTAGATGGACTTTGAAGTGATCGTGAGTAAATACATGAATAACCTCCACGAGTTGGTATAGCGGTTTAAACCTTAGATTTTGAGGTATGTTTCCTTCCAAAGGATGTGCTGCTGATTTTTAAGTTGGGTGAGTTTATATGGGCCTTTGTTCCAGCTTTAATCAAGTCATCCGCTAATGGTCAATGAGATTTGTTTTCCGAATTAGTCCGTCTTTGAATCGGATACCAAGTTATCAAAAACAATTGAATGCGTGAATGAAGACATTGTAATGGAAATGATATAAAAATCAGCAAATCTTTTTCGTATCAACTTTTAAAACTTTGGACCCATTTGAATGATATAACATGTGCCACGTAAGAAAAATAGTAAGAATTGTTACTTTTATATAGCATTATTCTGTTTTGAATGATAACCATAACATGTTTAGTAACACGTTTAGAGGCATTGTTTTGCTTTGGTCTAGGTATCCTTTGTACCAAATAACCCCCCATTATGTCTTAATTCACCCCAACCTCACTATGTTGTTAAAATCTTGAAGCACACGAGCCTAAAGTCATAATCATCCATCTGAAAGTGCATTGAGACACGAGAATAATTGTAATTGAGAACAGAGGATCTTGTCCTTTTTACTTTGAGTTTTATTAAATGAGCAAAGCCCATAAGCCAAAAGTAAAATCCATGTTTCGGCGTTCCTTTCTCGGCTCAAGTCTCTTTACCAAACTTGCAACTACTTGCAAGGGATTGAAGTAGTTAACTGCAAAAGGTTGGCCATGGACTATAATTATCTATTGGTGAAGGGTGTGTTTGGCTCATGCATCAGCGGACAGATTTATAGACGGAAAGGACAAGAACAGGAAAAGGTACAACGTGAAAACGGAGTTAATTTTAGGTCTTCAGTATAAAGGTTTGTAAGTCCCTCCATTCATGAACCAAACAAATGACAAGGAGATCTTCAAGGTAAAGAACAATTAGTGTCACCCACATACTCTTTCAGCAAAGCCTACCAACAAAATAATACTAACTACACATTCTTAAAATAGCGCAGGTGAAGCAGAAAATGAATGACTAGACGAGCAAATTTCAGACAGGCTTAGTACTTCAGAGACCAACTTGTTTCCAATTTTTCATAGGACACCCCCAACTAACAATTATAACACTACTAAACGTAAACTGTAGATTTTTAGTGTAAATTTAATACATCACAGTCCTGTTCATGAAGCTTAATGCATAACCCCTCATAATTCATCAGTTTCTGCAAGGGCAACAGATAAACATCATCCATTATACATTTAAAGAAGCTATATTTCAACCTTTAAACAGTGTTAAAGATGCAAGAGGCACAAATGAGCAGATTTGCATTTGTCTCTGCGGATCATCTGCTTAGCGTATTAAAATCACTAGAACGCAAATTCAAGAATCTCCAGAG
>BRYE01000008.1:12029791-12042291 GCA_030159115.1 Actinidia arguta var. hypoleuca
TAGGGGCTAGGGTTAGGCATTGAATCTAACATTTGGTTTTGAAGATTTGTTTTGAGTTTGGTCTTGTGGTATGATGTCTAAATTAGGTCAACGCTCATGTGCGATCCACGTGTAATATTATGTTAGTAAACTAGATGGGGTTAATGATTAGGTTTGATTGCAATCAATTCAAGAGTTGAGGTCCAATGTGGGAAAATTATTTTTTGAGTGTTAATGTGGGAATTGGTCAATGCTTTAAGGGGGGAAATGTAGTTAATACTTTATAATGGAGCAATAACCAAAAACAAGTGATAATATATATATATATATTACTTTTTCACAAGTTTAATTACATAATTCAATACTTAAAACTCAACCTATTTAACGAAATATAATTGTTTAAGAGCAATTGTGAGAGATTGCTATAATATTTTATTTAACACAAGCTGCATTGCCCCTAAAATGTGCATTTAGTAAGTGGTTTATCCATAAAAATGTACATCCATATGGTCACAACAAAATTCTCATCATATATAGAATATTTTTATTTTACTCAGATGAACCAACACAATTAATTATTTTACTTTGGGGTTGAGTTAGAAATTTTACAATCATTTAACTTTCTAAATCTTCAAGCATTTTTTGAAAACAGAAGAATAGCAAGGCCGACTGGTAAATGTAACCATGTATCTCTAATAAGATACCACAACTTTCTTAAAATTAAATCTTTAACAATGTATATATTTATATACTAGTGCAATAACAAAAATAAATCACTTGATGACTTTTTTCCTTTACATTTATAGAACTTCTCTTTTTATATATTAGTTTTGGAAGAATAATTATATCATATGTTGAGAATCTAAAAGTTATGCTTAGTTAGTACCCATTAATGGATGTTTACGAGGAAAAACATTATATATAGACCTAACATTTGACATAATATGCATAAAATGGCTACTCTCAAGACTTAAACTTACAACCTCATGATTATGAAGTCAAGCTTTCGCCACTTGAATTTAAACAATTTAGTGATTTTCTTTAAATTCCTTGTATTGGTTGGGAACTTTCCTCATATGTTAAATAATCTCAACACAAGATTTTAAAATTTTTAATTACTTTTCTTATTTTTGGGTTGAAGACTATGATTTTTGGCAATTTCGAACAATTCCATAATAAACAACTTATAATCTATTGATATGTTTATTTTTAAATTCTAAAAACTCAAAATATAAGAAAAATTATCCACCTTTATCTACCTCCCGGGGGAAAAGTTATCCGGGGGCAAAAGTTATCCGCCCCCAAAAAAGCATCCAAACGCCGGCTTGCAAAAGTTATCCGGGGGGGAAATTATCCCCCCTCCTTATCCCCTTGCCAAACAGCCCCTAAGGGTGGTTAATGGATAGATTTGGGTCACTTTGGGGGCAAGTTATAAATGGATTGGATAGTTAGTACATTAATGGATCAATAAACCATTTAAAATAGAAGTGTACATGATCTGAATTAGATTGGTTCTTTATAAATTTAAAAAGCAAAACTATAGTAAAAGTTTAACAGAATTGGAAATCAAAAACGAACGATTAGTCCACGTGGAACCGACCACCCTAACAAACTATCACGAACGACCACCTCCACCCACTATCACCGCTACTAATCACCAACCACCTTGCTCTCGGTTGCCAACAATCAACGCCCTCCATCATGCACCACCAATTGCCAGTTTGCCACCACCTATCACCGCTGCCGACCACCACCATTCATCCTACAATCTATTGCCACACACCACCACCCCGCCAACTAGTTGCTGATGGTTAAAGAAAAAGTAAAAAATAATTTAAAATATTATTTTGAGACAAAACAAATTAAAAATAATAAAATTTGTTAGAAAATAAAAAAATATTACTAAAAAAAAAAGTGAGGAGATTATGTCAAATCAAAGAGGCTACCCAACTCTTTGTGAAACCTCACGGGAAGTCATTTTCATTTGAGAAATGCTATGGGTACCTCATAGTTGCATCCCAAATGCACACCTGAGTGAGGTGGCGCATTTAGAGTGGCTGACATGACTGGGTGGACCCCACACCCAGCCACTCCAAATGCGCCACCTCACCCAAGTGTGCATTTGGGGTGCAACTATGGGGTATCCATAGCATTTCCCTTTTCATTTCTGAAAAAAAAAAAAAAAAAAAACATTTCAAACTTTCACGTTCGATGTCCCACAATAAAAAAAAAAGGACACAGAAAAAGCGAAGCGAGCGTGGTGTCCCGCGAAGAAAAACTTTACGTTCGCACTTGTAAAGTGCAGGAGCCACGCGCGTCCTCTGTGCACGGATTGCAACAAAACGACACGGGCCAGTGAATTACCAAGTATGACCTTGGTGAAAGGACGGTTGATGCGCACCAAAGCGCGAGTACACTAAGCTCTACCCACTCGAACGCGTTGTGATCTGAAAGCATTTAACCGAAAAGCCCACGTGATTCACTTTCCAACGATAAGCACGAGTTTTACGTTACCACTTGGTCGTGAATACTTGGAAGGGGCAATGATAACAACTCACCCCGTTCGTTATTTCATGTTCTTTCTTTGGTTTTAGATGGTTTTATGATTAAAACGTGACAAAAGAATTAGGTATACAATTAGACCAATAGCGAATTGTTCAAGGAAGTATTTAAAAATAAGTGTTGTTCAGACGGGAGTGCTCCCGTCATAGTTATGACTGGAGAGCCATCATCATAGTATTATTGAATTGTACAATTCATATTAATAATTATGCGTTTAATTGGAATAATATGATTAGTCAAATTGTAATTTTAAACTATTAATTCAAATTTTTTATTTCTATAATTATGCATGATAAATTTATCATGAAAATTGAGAGAGAGCATAATTATAAAAATGAAAAGTTTAAATTAATAATTGAAAATTATAATTTGACCATGTTTTGGCCAATCATATCATTACGATCAAATGTACAATTACTAAACTGGATATAAATTAATTTGGGAGATTCAAAATTAATATCTGATCAAACTTTCATTAATACTTGAAACGGTTTAAATTGCCAACTTTTTGAACATAAAATCAAAATCTTCTTACTAGTACTCAAACTTCTCTTGGCAACTTACCATGCTACCCATGGTTCATTAGGATTTATTAATTTGTCCCTCCCACTATTTTTCTCATTAAACAATGTCATTTACTAATTATCTAAAAAAAAATCAAATAAATGGCATTACCAATTTAGCCTTCTACTTTTTAATTGAGTCTACAATAAATACCCTTAAAAAGTGATATACGTGTATAATATCATTACAATGATTGATAACTAATATCACAAGAAATCATAATAAAAAATAAAAAAAATGCATCATAACTTTTCTTCACTATATGTTGATTTTTTAATTTTTTTTTAACTACATACACATAATGTGTAACAAATCATTATAATGCGTAAAACCAACTATTTTTATGATACACTATTCTGTTACATACACGACAATTAGTCAAAACTCTCGTTACAATGTTTGTATTATACTTCATAATTATGTGTAATATTTTTTTCCTCTACTCAAATCATTCACTCTCCTTATGATTATGGTTCAATTTGGGCTATTTTTTTTTTTTTTTTACATTTCTTGGTTTATTAGTCTTTAATAAAAAAAAAATAGCCTAAAATAGTTTTTTTCGTTTTCAATGATTTTTTTTTAAATTAGATAAAAAAAATTACATTTTCGAAACCTAAAAACTATAAAATTTTCATCTAATTTGAAAAAAAAACTCACTGAAACAAACAAAAAAATTAAAAATTAAGAAACGAAAAAAATTAAAAAAATACTAACTCAATATTTAAAATAAATAATTCAGAATGATATTCTTAAATGATGGGTGAGTCACCTTCAGGTAAACAATACACAACTTTCATCATAAAAAGCGTTTTCAAAAACAAATCTTATACATTTAGCTGTCTTCTTTCTCTAATTTTCAAGTCTCAACACCAACCACCATAATTCACTGCTTTTTCTTCTTCATTTTTCACTCGGAAGAAAATGAAAGAAAATAATCGAAGATCCAACAAATTTTC
This sequence comes from Actinidia arguta var. hypoleuca, assembly GCA_030159115.1. NCBI lineage: Eukaryota > Viridiplantae > Streptophyta > Magnoliopsida > Ericales > Actinidiaceae > Actinidia > Actinidia arguta. The sequence continues at coordinate 12,033,853 of BRYE01000008.1, forward strand.
TCGTGAAAAGCCATTTTCAGAAAATCCCAGCAGCCAATTTGCCTCGAGAATGCTCTACTGATTCCTCTTCCGCACCATGTAGTTTGTGGTTTCTAACTTTCTACGCAAATCCGCAGCCTAGATTATCTTATTTTTATTAGATCAGAAACGAAATTAAATTGCGTATATTGCTTCGACAAGTGTGTCTAAGTTTATGGGGAAAAAAATAATGTCTTATAAAAAAAAATTAGGAGGAGAGTCTCAACACTATCTTTGCTATACTTCTCACGATTCTAATTTTTTTTTTTAATTTCTCAACTCTCAATCTCAGCATTTTTTCCTCTTGTAAAAAAAAAGATGAGGAGGTTTCCATGGGGGCAGAACTATGGATTGACCAACACTTTTTTACAAAAGAAAATAGTCGAGACCCAACAAATTTTCTCGGGAAAAGCTACTGAGTCCCTGTTTTATCGAAAATTCCCAGCAGTCAATTTCCCCCCAAAATCGCTTCACTGAGTCCACTTCCGCACCTTGTAGTGTGTAGGTTCTACAAAAATTCAATTCTCAACACCGACCTCCACCTCTCTTCTTTTTCTTCTTCACCTTCACTCATACGAAAACGAAAGGAAATAATCAAGACCCAACAAATTTTCTGGGGAAAATCCACCATCGGAAAATCCCACCAGCCAATTTCCCCGAAAAATAGCTGCACTGAGTTCCTCTTGTGCACCTTGGGGTGTGTAATTTCTAAAAAAATCCTTTATTTCCTTACAAGACAACCGAGAAAATCGGGTCAGAAAATCCCTGAAAATTATTGGTTTCCATTTTTTGGCTGCGAATTGCTCTCTTTTTATTGGGCTTTTGCTTCGCCGTTGTGGGTTCGAATTCAATTGAGCTCTTGCTTGGTCTGGTCTTAATATAATAACTGTATTTGATCTCTTACAGGACTTTCTTGAATTTTTTGGGGTTTTAGGTTTCTGTGTACTTATCAGTGGCATTAAAATCTCAATAGACCATTAAAACCGAGAAATTTTATGGGTTGTGTAATATTGATCTGTTCATATAGTCCTGGTCGATATCGTTAGTTCATAATCTTGAATTGGGCACATTCAGTGGTGGTCCGTACATTTATTTCATCTAGGAGTCAACTGGGTCTGATTTATTTTTCTAGTTGGTTTAATCTTTATAGAGTAAAAGAGTTGAGAGAGCTAGTATTTGATCTTAGTGATTGCTATTGACACTTTTCTTCTGAGTATTAGTGGGTCTTTGTGTTTTCTACAAGATTTGAATTGAAGATGACAATCGAGTCTTTACCGGGAAGTTCAGGGAATTTAGGTGCAGGTAATCGGAAACTCACGTAGTGTTCAGCAATGGATATGTACTGGGTTTGACTGTGATTGCCGGTATTGGAGGACTGCTTTGTGGCTATGATACAGGTATTGAATTGCCTAGCTATAGCACGTTCCTGTTCTAACCTTGTTTATACATAGTGACTGTTTGACACCAGTTTTTTTTAGTTTTTTTCTGACTTTTTTATTTAAAATAAGCAAAAAAGTTAATCAGAGTTGGCTTTTTTGCTTTTCTGATTTTGATTTTTTGCTTAATCTTATCTAAAGTAAAGCCACAATAGCAAAAAAGTTAAAAAATCTTAGCCTTTTTGATAGTAAGTTTAAAAAAACCTTAACTTTTCAGTATTACCAAACGGAACCATACTTTGTATTGATTGTTCTCAATTTTAGTTCCTTTATTAATTTCTTTCATTGGTTGCTTCGTATACAAAGATGAAATTTAGGGACAAATGGTTATGTTCCAATCAGATGCTTGCATGCCTTTATTGATCAAGTTGGTCACCTGCCATGTACTGGAAAGTGGGCCTGTTGAGTGTTTTTCTATGCTATTAGGTTGAAAGATCAATTAGTTAATAATGAGGGGAAAATTCTCTACCTGAAGTTAATCCGAGATGAGCACGTCGCCTAATAGGATCATGTCGCAAACATCTCTCATGATCAATATTAGACTCGCTTAAACTCCCTAACCGACCTGACTGCTTTTGGAATGTCACCTCGCCTACTGCCGAGGTGGACAAGATCGCCCGTTACTCTAAGGATAAGATCACCATGAGACTCCACCTCCTCCTGAACTCCTACATTCACGGTACTGTCTCCATATGACATCCTCCTCTTTTTTCTCCGATATCCTCGGGATCGCCTTTCATACTTAGCTACCCAATAATTTCGCCGTGATCTTCTCGTATGGCACTTCATTCTCTATCTATAAAAGATCGCTCTCCCTCCACCATAGAGAGGTATGAAATAACTCATTTTGACTCTGAGAGCTCTAAATACTTTTCTTGTTATGCTCTGTTTAGCTTGCTCGCCTCGATCTCATCTCCACGCTGGAGAAGTTTTTAGCGGTCTCACTCCGGCCGGTAACATTTGTTCCCTTGCGCAAATCATATCTTATGTCCTTACCAAGGTCATAGCCGAAGTTAATACCAAGCTTAAGAACAATTTTAACTGTTGGTTGCTCGCCCCCAAATTTCTACCATTACAGTTACCATGCACTATGCTTGTGACTCATGTTAGTGGGCTAGAGTCAACCACCCACCCCACAACATGGGCCATGTTGTTTTGTTTCTTACCATCCTTGTTTTTGCTTTTCTGTTTCCACTTTTGTTTTAATCATTTTTGGGTTTCGAAATTGAGAGACTATGGAAGTGGGATACCCAGTCAACGCCAAGTCTTCATTACAAACCGTTGTAATCAAAGTTTTGAGGTTTTGTGGGGTTTGTTACGAATGATTGTGGTGTAGTTACGAAGAGGTCTACCATAATAAAAGTCTGGGTTATGAAGGTTTGTGCTTATGTTGTGAACATTGTAGTTTTATGTTATGAGGCATTGTAGTGAGCAAAATTACGAGACTTTGTGGCTTCTTTGGTATGAGTTCTTGTGGTGTTAGTTAAGAACCGTCGTGGTTAGTCATGAAAGGTTGTTCGGTAGGCCCCTTTTTAGGGGTTGTACGTTGCCTTTCCCACCAATCAATGTAGGATTGGACGAAGTATCGAATTGTTAATTTTAGTAATTAATATTTCCTATATTAAACTCAGTACTTGCTTGGTTGTGTTTAAATCTTAGTTTCTCTCAAAATGAATACATTGTTTGTGCCCAATCATCATATAAAAGCAAAATTTTAGGTGCACTTGAAAACTTTTGGCCCTGTTCTGAAGTTTTATGCATTGCTTGTCACAGGGCACATTATTTAAGATCTTTTCATGCTTCTTATCCAGACTATTATGTTCAAATTACTACTTGAATATAACATCTCCATTTGGCATAAAAAAGATTTCCGACTTGGTTCTATACGCATCATGAAACACCTTCAAAGTTAATAGAAAACAGAAAAAAACGAAAACAATTAAACACATCACACACATTAAATAGAAAGTGAAAAAATGAATTTAAAAGAAAAATCCAAAGAATGGTTATCAAGAAAAAGAGAAGTGATAGCAATGCAGTTATATGAACTGCACAAATGTCTTAATGCTATCTAAGTCAAAGTTCTTCTAAGACTTAATTAAAATTTTAAACAAGAGAATCTCCAGGCACTGATGTCAAGTTGTGTGTGGTCTAATGTAGTTCTTCGTCTCACATTACCTGAATTATCATTTCTCAATTCTATGTCTCATGCTCCATGCGTCTTGAAATGTTTTTAATTTGGCATGTTGATTGTAGGTGTAATATCAGGAACCCTTCTGTATATAAAAGATGACTTTGAGGCTATTAATAGCAGTAGTTTCCTACAGGTAAAAGTATAGGCAAATTAATCTCTTTAAAACTATGCCCTCCATCCCATATTATTGGTTATATTTGGGAGTTCCATCTCTTTAAGGGACATGCAATTATTGCATTGAAATTCAAATTTTGACGCATTAGTTCCAACATTGCCCTCTTTATTTTCCCACTTCCAAACATATTTCTAGCTATTTATTAAGGGTGAGTTTTGGAAAGTTACGAACTTTATGCTTTGCCTTTTCAAAGTGGACAATCTTTTCGAGACATTCCAAAATAGATAGAAAGACCAACAATATGGGACGGAGAGAGTATATGATATGGAAATTTTGAATCTTGTTTTGCTTTCTGAAAATGAGTTTGTTTGTAAATTGTCAGCAAGTGAGAAATGTAAGAAGATTAATATTCTGTTGTGGCTGAGGTATTGGTGGTGGAAGGTTCCTTGCAGATGGGGGTCATCCTTGTAAGATGGTGGTGTTTTTGCTTTCAAGGGAGGGGACTTTTGTTAGGTTATAGGTTAAGGTTCATTTTGGGAAGTAATTTATTTATTTATAGATAACCATCCATATTTATATCGATATGAACCTGAAGTTTAAAATTAGTGTCCTTTCCTTTTGAAGGTATTTTGGAAACTCAAAGCTTAAACAGACTTTCCTCCTCAATTCACCCACCTGATCTTTTTCCTCATTACGTTCTAAAGATGTCACATACTTGTGAATTTTTCTTAAATTTGGAAATTGGCAGTAAACTATTGTTAGCATGGCTTTGGTCAAGGCGATTATTGGTGCTGTAGCAGGTGGGTGGATAAATGATGCTTATGGACGCAAGAAAGCTACTCTTCTTGCTGATGTTGTCTTTGCAATGGGATCAGTTGTCATGGTTGCAAACCGGATCCTTATGTTCTTATATTCGGACGACTCTTGGTTGGCTTGGGAGTGGGAGTGGGAGTGGGAGTGGGAGTGGCATCTGTTATTGCTCCCATGTATATTGCAGAAGCATCACTGTCCGAAATAAGGGGAGGCCATGTTAGCACTAATGTGCTTATGATTACTAGTGGACACTTTCTTTCATACCTCGTCAATCTTGCAGGTCAGATTTTTATTACTTTATCGGATACTGCATCATTTATCTATATGAAACATGATGCCAAATCACTATTGCCAAACTCCTCCTTCAAGCACTCTTCAATTGAATGAAAATTCCAATCTGAATTGAAAATATATTTATTCAAAAAATTCAAGAATGGGAATTTAATTCTACTACAGTCGTATCTTAGGCAAATGACTTTATTAGCTATTGTTAAAAGTGTCAGTCTCACATCGCTTATCTAAGCCATCAAAACTTAATATATATAAACTAGAGGTTACTCCATTTATTGCCAATTGATTTTAGTTTGGACCTCTTGATCCTCTCTAACATGGTATCAAAGCGAGGTCTTGGGTGGCTCTCTCATGGGCTAAGTTTCTGCCTGAGTCATTTTTGTTGTTGTTGATATTTTCGTTATTGTCGTCACCTCCATATGCATTCGGACTGCATGTGTGGGGGAGTGTTAAAAGTGTTAGTCTCATATCGCTTACTTAAGCCACCCAAGCTTAGTATATATAATCTAGAGGGTACTCCAAATATTGACAATTGGTTTTAAGTTGGACCCCTTGATCCTTTCTAACAACTATCAATAATGGAATAAGTATGGTCGTCTTCTTTTGTTTTCCCTAGCATTTCACCTCTATATTCTTTTCTTTTCTCGTGTTAAGGAAGACAGTGTGGGTTTTATGGAAAATGATTGACAGAATCTCTGGAGTGGCACCATAGTGCTATTAAAATTGGACTAGGTTTGCCTTTATTAGTTATTGTAGTGTCAGAAAATTTTGAAGTATTGCTGACCCCACTAATTCTAAGGTTTTCTTGCTAATATTATGTGGATCTCTTTATCAATTCATTTTTTTTCTTTTTATATTTTCTTCAATAATAATGAACATAAGACATCATTCTTTCATTTGGGTGGGGGTGGGGGTGGGGGTTATTGATGACACACAAAAAAAGGAATATATAGAATGTAAGCCCTTGGCATGAAAGGTCTTGTCAGCACTAATGTGCTTATAACGAACCTCTCGTTGTTTTATACCACTTTCAACATTGATGGCATATTGCCATATTCTGTAACTTGAATGTTTATTCGTTATTATGTTTTCTTTTAAGGCATATTAATTTTCATTTCTTGCAATAGTGCAGGAGAAGTTCGTCTTTAATCATGCTTATTAGAATTGCTATCTTGGCATGAAAGGTATTCCAGTTCGCAGTAGAGAAGAGGCAGCATGAAGATAGAAATTGGCCTCGTATTAGATATTTGGGAAAACATCAACAGAGGAACTATTCTTTCCCTTCCTGCCTATTTAGGTTGTGCTTTGTTTATCTAATTGTTGACTGAATGTGCTAGATTTTTTTGTAAAGTAAAGATATTATATTAATTGATCACAACCTCCTTTTTATTTAATTATTTATTTTTGAAATGGGAATAAAATAGAAAGGAGATTCAAATCTCATCGTCGCTCAGAGTTTTCTCTCAATCACCGAAGCTTTGGGCACCGGTGCTACTTTCTTGATACTGGCGGGCGTGGCAGTTCTTGTGTTTATCTTTGTTGCGGTGTTTGTGATGGAGACCAAGGGATTGACGTTTGAGGAAGTAGAGAGGATTTGGAAGGTGAAGGCTTTGGGAAATGGGTATGCTAGCGAACGCCATCTTGAGCACCTTCTTTGGAAAGTTATGACTTCCTTCTTCTTTTGGTACATTGCTAGTATTTTTAATGGCCTTTAATTCAATCAGCATCTATTTATATGTATTGGTTACTGAAATGTGTGCTGATATATTACTTTGGGAATTAAGGTCACTACAACATTAAGAGTCAAGAATTTTCAATCTTAAAATGGAGAACTCTCTAGAGATATATTTTTGGGCAATGCTCTCGTACTTGTAACCCACGGGATACTTTCCTGAACCAAAGAGTGATAGATCCATCCAAAACAAATGGCCGCGCTCACTTAGAACAAATATTGAGTGTAATAATAATATTATCCCATTTGGAATCACTATCACTAGCTATTAAATTATACAAAGTGTAAGTGAGTCAAAAACATCGTCCCCGGTAATCCAAAATTATTATTCATGGGTACTAAAAAAATTATTATTATAAGTACTGACAAATGGCCATGCTCACTAAGAACAAATATTAAATGCGACATTAAAAAATAAGAGATTGAAAATGTGAGTGAGTCCAATATCTTATACCCAATAATCCAAAATTATTATCGTGAATATTGAAAAAAAGTGTGATTTTTTACCATTTTACCCTTCACACTAAATGATTAACATATCATGTAGCATGTGTTTGGATATTCTTTTAATTCTTTTTATTTTTAATTTTGGTAAAAGTATATAACCCAAATAAAAGTTAGCACAAAAAATACTATTTTTATTTTGTTCCCTCTCAAAAATAATTATAACTCAAAAAAAATATATAATCATGTGTGCGCGCTCGTGCTTGTTTTTGTTAAGGTGTATTGAGTAGTAGAAGTTGGGTGGCCAAGAAGGGTGAGGTAAGGTGGGTGATGGATGGTGATTGAAGATAGTAGGTGGAGGTGTTGGTGGTGGATTTTTTGCATAGACGGGTTATAAGTTAAAATGTAAAAAAGGTAAAATGGAGATTTCAATAAACTAAAGTGATGACTTCAGCAAATTCCGTTAGTCAATCAACGGAAGTGATATTGTGAGCCAGAAGGGACTGGATTGTAATTTCAAAAAAAGTAAGGAAGATTTCTGATATTGTCATAAACCTTAGGGAGATAAGTTTAATTTACCCTAAATATTAAATAATGATATCCCATGTATGACCATTTCCAACTTGCCTCGTAATGATTAAAATTCAACACTTGTAACATTCGGAGTCTGTCCTGTTGACTAGGTGATTGATGAAAAACAGACATCAATATCAGCAATTATTCAACATGATCAATCATATTTGTCTGGAAGGTATTACCAAAATCATATTTACTGTTGTTAATGTGGCGTAGCTTCATAGGTTGCAATTATTTGATGCATCACAAATGTGTGGACCCACATTCTACTTGTTCAAACTTGTCAGCTTTATAACATTATGCATTTTTCTACATGTTCAAACTTGTCAGCATTATACATTTATTGGCTTACACATGAAGCAATTTTTTTAAACGATTTTGTGCTCACACCACATAAATAAGGATTTACTACTAGAAAAGGGTTCAAACAACAAAAAAATATTTTGAGTTATTTATTTTTGAAATTTAAGAAACTAGAGCATTGTCTAGAAATTTAAGAAACTAGCGTTCAAACAACAAAAATTAGAGAAATTTATTTTTGAAAAAATGGAATGAACAACCTTGTCTAGAAAAGGGTTAATCATAATCCAATACAAAAAACTAAAAAGCGAATTATTTTGAGTTTTTAAGCTGCTTACTTTTTGAGTGTTTTCGTTTTTAAAGAATTTTTTTCATCAGAATTTTATACTTTTTAAGTTCTTGACGAGACAAAATCTAATTTATATAAAAATAAAAAATCACTAAAAACAAAAATTTGGTTAAAAAAAGCTTCTTCTTTTTATTGGCTTATTTAATTTAATTTTGTTTTAAGAAAAAAAAT
>BRYE01000008.1:12049791-12057291 GCA_030159115.1 Actinidia arguta var. hypoleuca
TGAGGTGGTGCTTGGAAGAATAAAAGAGTTGGAATGGAGTTAAAATATAAGATCTTGGTTGATTAGGTTGACAAATATATAATATACATACTTTTATATTTATATATATGTAATCAAACATCATCAACTTGATTATGATCTTGCTAACATTAATCATCAAAAAAGCATTATTCCCAAAGATTCCGGATCAAAAAGTTTCTTTTGGTTAGAAGCCAACAAAAGATCAGCACTTTTTTTGGGTAAATTACAGTCATGTCCTTATACTTTTAAAAAATCTTTTTGCACTCACTTTTGATTATATTTTAAGACGAATGTCACTGTGAACCTTACGTCCATGTGATGTTCAATTAAGTGACAAAAAGGCGTCATGTGCTTAGCTGTTAAAGGATGGTAAATGAACTAATATGCTCGAACTTGACTGATATTTGGCTCATTAAAAGCTTTTTTGAGTTTGGTTTATTACTTAACAAATCAAGCTCGAAAAGATTTCAAATTAAACTTGAATAATCCACTATTCGCCTTGATAAGCTTATAATATTTAAAAAATTCTAGCTACTCAAGGTAGGCTCAATTAAAGGTCGTTTGAGATTGATTCGAATAATAAACAAACCAAGCTCTAACATAAATTTAAAACTAGATAAGTTTTTAAATCAAACTTGAACAATTTACTGTTTAACTTGTTTATCTCCCCTACACGTGGTTCCACGAAAAAAGATCACGTAACTCTTAACTAAACTTAAAATCAATGAGAGGGGCATATATTGATATTTGATTCAAAGTGTAAGAGGTTGATTGACGAATTTATAAGTACGAAGTGTAAAGTGAGATTTTGATAAAAATGAAGTAGAAAAAAGTGTATTTCACCCTTTGTGATGGGAAAGGGCTTTGAATTCTAAAATGGTGGTCTCTTATTGACATAAAATATATATCTACACATATCATATTAACTATTAAGGCCACTAAAATAAGCCAATTGCCAACTTGTAAAGGATTTTGATTTCTTTATTGCATGTGTCTCTTTCAAATTTTATAAGAAGATGGTTAAACACTCTTTGAAAGTGAGTCATAGTTATTAATTGCAAATTTGGTCCCCAAATTGAAAAATATGTAACTGTCAAAATGTTGGTCTAAGAAATGTGAGTTTTTAAGACCAAAACAATAATGATAGGAATAGATATTTTATATTCAATAAAGATGGGGATCTGTAGTATAGTGGGAGTTTGAGTTGCCCAATCAACCTCTTAGAAAAAAATACCAACCATTTTAAAAGTGTAGGTTTAAATTTTACTGTAAAATTTATAAGTTATAAGATTATTTTTTATAGTCTAGTATTCTTGACCAACCAAATTAGGTTCGAGAGAAACCAATTTGAAGGTTCTGAAGTTAATGATTGGATAAAATCTCAGTGGTCATTGGAAACTCGAATTGATCAGCGACTATTTGTGTGAGAACCCATCAGTAGTCCCACATCGGTGGGGTAATAGTGTGTATGATGTATATGTACAAACACATTATTAATACATGGTATACGAGCATATGTGTTCTAAGCCATGATGGTGGCTCATTTGTGAAGTTGTCTGTGACCGTTTTGGATATAGATCCTTACACTTCGAACACAAAGTCAATATCTTTATCAACATGCTACCCCCATAGGGTTGGTTATGAGCCTATTCTGAACATACATGAATAATTCAAATCGTTCATTTTGTAAGATTTGAATTGTTAAGATAATCATTCATGCAAAACAATCATATTGCATCAAAATCATCTCCAACATGATGGGCAAAAGTCATGTTGGGAAAAAAATGATTTGTAGTGTGCACTATTTAGAGGATAAAATATCATGATTCACTCCTGATCGAGTTTAGACGAATGTCACTGCCGGATTGTCTCTTCATAATAAGTTTAGTTGGTATCTTCGTGCGATAGCTCAATCAATGAACTTATCTCGACGGAGATGTCCAAGACCAAGTTTCAAGGTTAGAGGATAACGTACACAACAAGTTACCTCTATCACCCCCTAGGTTCAAAATTCGATAATGTGATGGATGAACTATCAATCACTCCCTAAGAGCATAATTGAGTCAGCTACCTGTTCGCTGATACGACAGTCGGTGCATCCTCACACTTGTTGAGTTGCACTATGAAAGGGGACAATCCTTCTTATATAAGTAAACAATACTCTCTCTCTCTCTAAGACCAGAGACAAAAATCTTACTTTTGCTTTTTTCTCTCTCTTCTTTTTCGATTACTAATTTAATCGTCGGAGAGTCATCCCTGAAATAGTTTCGGACGATACTTCTCACTGTTGTTGTCTTGCAGGCCTGTCATATGACTTATCAGCCACCACTATCATCTGCATTTAATTTTCTCTCATTCTCACGATCCCACACGTTGCATATGTGTTCATTGTATTTAGTGTTTGTGTTAATAACTAGACGTAATTGTTTGAAGATTAACCATACATCACAAAGATACGTGGCGTGTGCTTATAAGGTTCCTTTGAATTTGGTAAGTTACGTGGTTGATTAGGACATCTTAAGGCTCTAGGTAATTTTTAGAAAGTTGTACGTGGCTTCTCTACAGAATGCAAGCGGATATGTGGAGCCCACGACATAACCCACTCTCCTCTGGTAAGTCCATCGGTAAGATAAGCTATTTTATGGCCAACTTTTTAAATAAAAAATAAAATCTTATTCATTAGTTAAGTACAACTCTTGGCAATGTTAAATCTGTCTAGTGAGCAATATTATATCACCATCACTAAAGACTTTTTGAGAATTAAATCCAATCGAAGACTTTTAGATAAGTGAATTCAATGACAAAAATTTGTTATAGAATTTGATTTTGCCAAAAATGACTTGGCAAAGTTAAATTTGCCAATTTTGCCAAGTCAACAACATTACATTACCACCACCTAAAAATGAATATAAAGTTGATTCAGTGATCAGAAATGCTTATTAATTTTAGAGGTTAAGCCCTGACGACTTAAAAATCACTCCTCCCTATTTTTTATCTTGATTTTCTATGCTAAAAGAGAATACTGAATTATTTTACATTATTTTGACATAAGCTAATGTTTCTTTGTGCATAAAATTCATCTCCTTGTTTAGGAAGTTCCTATGTGACCAAGTCATTGTCTTAACCATGCAACCTCTTCTATTAATAATTGGACTAATGTTTGTGAAATACAAGTGGTAATGGCTCTAAAGTTAGAGCTTCCTTTTATTTATCCCCACATAAAAAACCACCTTGCTTATGAAGGAATTATCTTAAGTTTGATCCCAAATGCCAATTAGTGGTACAAATTCAACTTTGATTTCTCATTAGGATAATATTTGAAGTCTAGGTTTTAAGTCGTGACATCGATAACAATATCGGTAATACGACCCTGTATTAGACAATATTAGCCGATATTTATTAAGAAAATCGGCATCGCATGATCAAAATCCTGATACAAAATATATCGGTCGGTATTTCAAACCCCAATTGGAGCGATAGCAAGTGACATTTACCCACCGTTGTATCACAAATTCAGTCCACGAGAATTAGTTTCTTTCACAAAAATAAAGAAGTAATATAGAAAGTTTTGTGCACATTTTACTAGACTTTATTGGAAACATATGTAGGTGAAGACAGTGAAAGTCTTTGATTTGGAAATAACAAAGGTAAGATCTTCTTTAAGATATTATCAACATTGGATTTATTAGAGTACAACATTAGATTGCACTCATAAAACAACAATAGCAATTGTATATATCCATCACAATATGGTGTTACATCAACAACATCATATTGGTGAGGACAATTAGTGGATAATTATGGGTTGGGTGCTTAACACGTAGGTTTTAGTTATTTGTTTGTTTCTTAATTAATAAGTTTCTATACAAAAAGTGCTACTTGGTAGTATTATTTTTATTTTCTATCAGATCTTATCAAGATCCTACGTTACATCACTCGATCCAATGACTAAATCACTTCTTATGAAGTTTGATTTGAGTTTGTTGCTTATAAAGGGATAAGCCATATCACAACATGATATTAAAAATTCAAGTTGGGATTTAAAATAATGGATTAATTAGTGAAACTAATGCTACCACTTAGAGTAACTCCAATGGTTGACGTCATTTTGGCAAACTTATTTTTTTTTAATTGGCTATTTTTATGACAATATTATTGCGTCGATGCAAAGTTATTTTAGTAAAACTATTATGCTCTTTGGCTTTTAGCCATTGGATATCTTACATCAAAACCATTAAATCTGAAAAGGTTGGTGGAATATTAAGTTGGAATTTAAAATAATGGATCAATTAGTGAAACTAATGCTACCACTTAGAGTAACTCCAATGGTTGATGTCATTTTGGCAAACTTATTTTTTTTGGTATGGCTATTTTTATGGCAATGTTGTTGCGTTGGTACAAAGTTATTTTAGCAAAACTATTATGCTCTTTGATTTTTAGCTATTGGGTATCTCAAATCAAAACCATTAGATCTAAAAAGGTTGGTGGAATGTTGAGCTGACACGAATAGTATTGTCAAATTTGGTGCCAAATTTGATACAAAAATTGGCATTGGCATTTTTTGACAACTCTTTTGGCTAACCATTAGAGCAGCGTTTTTGTACGAAGTTGAGATAATTTGGCTTTAGCATGAGTTATAATTCACTACTGAAGATGTTCTTATGACATTTAATATTAGATTCATGAGTAGTGATATACAAACATAAAATTTATAATAATTTTTAAATAGAATAATATGGCAATTTGTTGCCCTTTTATTTCAATACGAACCACCCCTATTTTAAACTATCACTGCCATATTATTTTGGTGGTAATTTATATACAAAAATTCTGATAGAATAACATTTTCCTAAATTCATACAATCAAAGTTTAAATCTTCTCTGTTATGATATAGATTGATCTCGGATCTTGGTCCCTAGTAATAGCTCAAGCATAAGGCAATTCAAGTTCTTGTCTTTTTTTTAGACATCAAAATACAATTTATATTATCTTTTTTTTAGAATAAGATAATTTCACAAGTTTGCTGTTTTCCTGAACAATAAAAAATACTGACATTTTTCAGTACTTTTATTTTTTTATTTTTCCTTACAACTGAAGGGGATATTGGTCCCGTTTTGTTCCTAGCCAAATTAAAGTAGACCCACAACGTCAACGTCCTTTCCTCTCTATTGTAGTAATTTTCATAAAAATGTGTTACTTGTGTTTCGATGTTACAACAGTTTTTATCCTCGTTGGGAGCCATACAATTTGGATCTTTTTCTTGTGGTCCTAAAATAAATGCGATTTTCTTTTCCAATCCTAAAAGTTATATATTATGGATTATATTACTCTCCCTTTCTATTTTCGACCTCCCCCTTTATCTCTTTATCTGTTTTTTTTTTAAAACACTAGTTTTTCATGTAGTTGCCATTGATGTAACAAGCAGAAACAACTCAACCAAAACATTACATGTGGTCCAAAAATATCACTACTTACGTTCTGTATTGGTGGTCCTTTAGTTCTTTAAACACCCAAAATTATTTTATTTATTTTATATTAATTTTTTAATTTTACTCTTGTAATCATTATATTTGACTTTTTATGTTAGTTGAAACGTTACTTAAATATATAAAAAAAGGGTAAAACGGAAAAGTTGCATAATTTTCTTTATTGACTTTTTGCAATGGGACATCTCAAATAAAATAATTGACCAACAATATAGGATGAAGGGAGTATAAATATGGAAAACGTTGCTACGACTAGGATATAATAACATGATTTATAAAGAATAACAATATAAGGTATTATAATACTTTTTGTTCGAGTATAAGAAGATCACTAAAAGTTTGTTCAGTTGTTAATTTTAGGATTCCAAGGTTAATCTCTTTCGGACTCAATTAGGCTGGGTGGGGATAAAGATAATGGACTATAAAAAAATATTTTTGGGTAAATTTTAAGAATTATTTTAGCTTTCTTATAAATGTTTTCTTAATAACATAAGGTTTTAGCCTAAATCATTTACCATTTACTAAAAATTGAAAACTAAAAATTAGAAATTTCACAAAAAGTTATATATTATGGTTTATATTCCTCTCCTTTTCTCTTTCCAAGTCTCTCCTTTAGCTTTTTATTTATAACATTAGCTTTTCTTATAGTTTCCGTTGATGTAACAAGCAAAAACAACTAAACCAAAATATTACATGTGATCCAAAAATATTATAAATATGGAAAACTCCACGACTAGGATATAATAACATGATTCAGGTCTGATTTGAGCTAGTTTTTTTTTTGGGTTTATATAGGTGTTCTAGTTTTAAATTTTTTTGTATTAGCTAATTTATTTTTACAATTTGATCAAAGTTTTATACATTTTTGGTTTTGATGGAAGAAGTCTAAAAAAATTAAAATATATATAAATATATGTATATATAATTTTAAAAAATAAATCACTAAAAACAACAAAACAATATATACTTGAAAAAGTCACGTAAAAATATTTTTTGTTTTTAGTGATTTTTTTTGTAAATTAGGTAAAATTTTTACATTTTCAAACTTTACTCATCAAGATAAACCCAAAAAGTATAAATTTTGATAAGATGATAAAAGAAATTCACTAAAAATAAAAAAACTCAAAATTCAAAATAGTTATATAAAACCCAAACGAGGCCCTACGAAGAATAGCAATATAAGGTAATGGTACATTTTGTAAGTTTTTAAGCATCATTTTAGGTTTCTTACAATTGTTTTCTTATTAATACTTATAAGGATTTAGTGTGAATCATTTACATTTACTAAAATTAAAAAATAAAAATTAGAAAGTCCATAACAAAATTTCCTGCAAACTGGCCTAAATTAAAAAATATTAAAAATAAAAAAAATCAAAAATCAAAACAGCTCTATGAACAACACCATCATCAAATAGTGGCCCCTTTGGACCACACCTTGGTGTCCTCCCCATTTAAGGCACCAACCAGTAGCTAAAAAAGAACAAATTGTCAAACAATTTGGTGATCCAAACACCACCTACGCGTCCTTCCCTTTTGGTACCCATTACGAGTTAATTACACCCTCTTATCTTACTAAAATCTCACTTTGGTCCCTCTACTTTTAAGTGTGAAAGTCAATCTATTACTAAATCTTTAATCCAAATACAGTCTCAACACGAGTCGCAATGTCATCTACCCTACATATGGATTTAGTGAGACTAATGGAAAACCATTTACACTTTAAGTCTCTGTTTGGATCAAGGATTCAGAGGGAGATTTTTAAAGGAAAAAAAATAATTAAATCTGAAGTATTGAATCTATTAACTTTTTTCTTTTCCTTTTTCTCTAATAACTTAATTCAAGTTGCAATGTCGTCTTCTATCCATCTGGTATTAGTGAGACTAACGGATATTAGATATGTATATCACACTTAAGGGCACAATTAAAATAGAAGGCACCAAAATGAGATTTTGGTGAAATAAAAGGAATCATATTGAAATTTTAGTGAAAGTG
>BRYE01000008.1:12062291-12064791 GCA_030159115.1 Actinidia arguta var. hypoleuca
ATTCTACTCTCTCTATATACAGCATGAATGCAATATGAATGATAAGAAAATCAAGAATTTTTTATCAAATTCAACACAGAATTATAACAGTAAATTTCATACAGAAACTACACTGTTTCTGATCAAATCAATATGGCATGATGATAAAATATAATATTTTATATGCAAGAAAATATTGCAAATTTGTAGAATTTTATGCAGAAATTCAATACAGAAACACATAACAAAATGATTGAATTTACACAGAAATCCAACCCAACAAATACAGAAAACCTGGATTGAAATTTGCACAAAATTTCAAGTCTGAAAAATCAGAACAGATCAGTCAGAAACTATGTATGGAACAGATGCCTAAAAAGTGCATAAAGGTTTTGCCGGAATCTTGTGTCGAAGAACTCGATGATCGTCGGAATCTTGCGTCAGAAAACTCGTCGGAATCTGGGCAGCACTTCGCCTTCTTCAGGAAGAGAGAGGAACCAGGAAAGGAAAAAACTCTTAAAAAAAATAGAGAAATTATTCTATATATAAAAAAATTTGCACCCTAAGGAGAAGTTAGTCTAAATCCAGATCCTCAAGGAATGATAATGGGAGTATCTAAATGGCCATACCAGGTTCACAACATGCCCTGGATGGTGGTGGTTGGCTATACGAATGAAGTAGTCGGCAGTAATGGAAAAGTGAAGGGGCCCATTTTTTACACTGCAGGAATCATTGTAAGAAAATAATGAATGTGTTTACTATATGTGAATCAAAACCAAAAATACAAATAAATTACATCAAATCAAAAATTAATAGAGGTTTGTATTTGACACAATTTTTCAAGCTCGAGACAGAATTTCTCACTATCAATACAAGTCTATCTCCATGCTACAACAACCTTCTTTTTAACATAGAGAGAGTTCATTTTACCATTCATTCTATTTAAGGTCGTTCTCTCGGATTATATTTTATATTTGATTTTAAGTTAAAATATATATATTTTTTGAGCTGTTATATTTAGGAAGATGTTTTTTATAACGATTTTTTGTAACCCGTTTGGGATGATTTTTTTAAAATTATCTAAAATCTCAAATAAATAAGAAATTGTTGATAAAAAAAACCTACTTGATTTTTTAGTTACCTCAAACAACAAAAGTAGTTTTGTTGTCTCACTTTCCCTATTTAATAAAAAAACAAAAAAAACTTAGATTTTTTAACTAGCCCAAACAGAGTCTTGAGAACAAGTTTAAAGCTCAGGCACATTAGAACCATCTTAAAAATGAAAAAAATCAATAACAATTAAGGAGACTTTCACTCTATTTATTAACCTATAATCCCATTCTCATTCACGTTGCTCCCATAGTTTTATACCCAAAATTCCATGATTCTCATTAATTCGTCAAATCTGCCATGACAAAGAATGCAGGACAAATAGTTCACTTATCCATGTTATTAATTAAAGCTTAATTTAAAAAAATTCAAAAAATTATGAATATTAGAACACCTATTAATTTTAATTTTTAATTATTTTCAATGCAATGACATGCTCATATAATTTATTCTAGTTTGTGTTTGCAATATTTTGTTGTTAATCTTCCCATGAACCGAAAACAAATCATGAGAAAGTAAATACAAAACCAACATATAAGATTGCAAATAAACCCTCAACATTAATTATTCATAAAAATCAATGGAACCCTAAATATTAAAATACGAGTACAAAATGGAAGCAAAAATAAATTTAAAAAAAAAAGGAGCAAAAGGACTTCTTGAATGTTAGGAGTTGAATGGTCACAAAAGGGTATATTAGGAAAGTTACATTATCAAGAAAATTAAAGTCATAATAGGTATAACGGTTAGGAGGGCAAAAGTATAGTTTTGAGAGGAGGTGTAACAGGTGCGTGACTCTATAAATTCTTATCGTGGCATTATCAACTTCCTTAAAATTATTAGGCTTAATTTTCCAAACACCGTTTTTTGTTATTTTTACCCCTTTATTTGAAAAGTGAATTATATTGACTCTCTTAACTATTTAATTGTACCATTTGCACCCCTTCCATTACTAATCTAATTGAAATAGTGATGAAAATCAATTACGTGTTGTCCATGTACTTAAATTATATGTCCTTATATATAATTATTTTTTTATAAAAAATAAGTCAATACTCTATTTAAAGGCTTATTAATAAGTTTTATGTTTGTTCCTACAATAGTTGAATAAGCCTTTAAATAGAGTATTGACTTATTTTTTATAAAAAAATAATTAAACATAAGAGTATATAATTTTAAGTACATAGACAACAAGTAATCAATTTTCATTACTATTTTAAATATATTAATAATAAAAATTGTGTAAGTGATACAATTAAATAGTTAAAGGGTTAATATAATTTATTTTTTAAATGATGAAGTGAAAGTGACAAAATACAATAATTTAAGGGGAGTTTATAAAATTAAGCCAAATTATTATCAAGGTTCTTCGTTATGTTAATATTGGTTGATATATTTGTTTGATGTTGTT
>BRYE01000008.1:12142291-12147291 GCA_030159115.1 Actinidia arguta var. hypoleuca
TAAACGTACGAATGGTGGAATGTTTGACTACAAGACTAAAAGTCTCACCGTAGTCAACTTCTTCTTGTTGGTGAAACTCATTCGCCATAAGTCAGGCCTTGTATCTTTCAATTGACCCATCAACCTTTTTTTATTTTGAGCACCCACTTATTTGGTTCAAATGTGGACGAGGTGGAACTAAAGATCATATCCCATTTTGTTGCAAAGCATTAAATTATGCTCCCATAGCATGCCTCCATTCTTGTTGCTTAACTACCTGACTAAAACAACTTGGTTCAGTGTTAGTAGTAAGTACTACATGCATCACATATTTTGAGTTGGGCTTATAAACACCAAGTTTGCTTTGTTGAACCAAGACGTGTGATAGCTCGATATTTGTTGGATGTGATGCAGGTTCAATTGGTGCAATTATAGGTCTGGTGGTGGCAATGGCACTATGGGCTAGTGTGATGGTCATCGTGAAGAGATGGAGAAGAATGTGGTGAGGGTTGTGGTGAATGGTTGAGGACTATAGATTGGATGACATTTGGTGCATTATTTTTTGAAGGTAAGGTACCATCTCTACCAAAGGCACAAATGACTTAGGAGTAATTGGTGAGAATGAATGGTTGCCACTATCTTCGGAGAATGGGAAATAATGTTCATCAAATACAACGTGACGGGAGAGATATACACAACATGTGGAAGGATCGAGACACCTAGATCCCTAATGATGTAGGGAATAACCTAAGAAGACACATTTTTTTGATCGAAATTACAATTTATTAGTATTATATGGACGCAAATAGGGAAAACATGTACAACCAAAAACTCTAAGTGCAGTGTTATGTTTCAAGACTTGAGTTGGAAAACGATTAATCAAATATACAGCCGCATGAAATGATATCAACCCAATATGTAAGAGGCATGTGAGAATGAGCAAGGAGAGTGAGATTGGTTTCAACAATGTGTCGATGTTTTCTTTCAGCTAAGCCATTTTGTTCAAGGTGACCCAGACAGGAAGAGTGACAGCTTATATCATGTGTGGCCAAATTTTTTTGAAAAAAGCGTTTGGTATACTCTCATCCTCCATCAGATTGGAAAGCTTTAATTTTGGACAAGAACATGTTTTCCACAAGTAATTTAAATTTGAAAAAGATATCAAACACTTGATGCTTAAATTGCACTGGAAAAATCCATGAATACCTAGAAAAGTCATCAACAAATAAAACATAACCTTTAATGGAGGCCATAGAAGAACAACATACATCTGAATGAATTAATGCCAAAGGAGTTTTAGCAGTTGAATTGGATAATTGGAATGGTAACTTAGTACTCTCTTCCCTAAAGGACATGACTGACAAAATGACATGGAGTTTGATCCTTTCATAGGTAAACTCTTATTTGAAACAAGCTGCAAAAGTGTATTTGAAGATGGATGACCAAAACGAGAATGCCCAATTTGCGTAGGAACACGGACCCTAAGAAAGCAAATGGACAACCTATTTTATTGGAAATTTAATTGTGAATAGTCAATGGATATAATTCATTGTCACTCTTTCCACGAAAAAACGTCTTCCCCGACTCCAGATCTTTGACATAAAAACAATCAGAAAAGAAACAAAGAAACAATTATTGTCACTTGTAAATTGATGAACAAATAAAAGATTGGTAGCAACATTAGGGCAATAAAGGATGTGGTTTAGTTTGAAGGAAGTTGAATTATGATGAATTTGAGAGAAACCAATGTGAGTAATTTTCAAACATGCACTATTTCCAATAGCAACTTGTGCTTTTCCTTGATAATCATCATGAACAACAAGATTGGTGAGATCAGTAGTGATGTGATTAAAAGCCTCTTTATCTGTAACCCATGTGGTAGAAGTAGTATTGAGAGGCACTGCTTGCTTCCCAAATGTGTATGTTTTCAAGCGTAAAAATATGTGACCAATGCAGCATAAGACTCAGAATACCTGAGGTCAATTCTTCATAGGGAACTAATGATAAGTTGAATTTTCTATAGTGAGTGAACGAATACATGAGTATTAAAGCGATGAAAAAGATTTTGGTTTGGGAATTGTTGGTTTTGTTTATGCTATACGGTGATTTAGCTAAGAAATTAGAGGAGACAAAATCCAAAATCTCAATTCGTTCTTAACTTTGGTAGGTGGGTCTCTTCTATCATTTTAACTTAACCACGTCTCATTTAGACTATGATATTGCCTGAAAGATTTAACTTTAAAATTATGTTTTTCATACAAATGAGTGTTTGTGAATGATTAAGGGCTTTGAGACATTTTATCAAACACTTTAGAGTGTAAGGGAACTAAGCATCACATTTATCAAGCTAAGTTGGTTGATACATGATCAAAGATATGTACAACCTTAGTTAATACCAAAAGATTTTGCCCCTAAACATTCATAAACAAGCACTTAAATCATTTGAGAGAAAGAAACCCACCAAACCTAGGTTAGAAATGGAATCTAGTTCTTGGGCCAAGCCTACGGATTTAGCCTTCCATGGATATGAAAAACTTAATCACATGTACTAGATACACCATTACACAAAAGAAATTAACAAAAAATGAAAACTAAAATTACTATCGAATTGATATTCAAAAGTTTCAAAATGTAATTTAAACTTACAAAAACAAACCCCAAGAGAATCTTCTCTCTTCTCAAAGTACAAGTTATGCCCCTTCTTTAAAGCTAATGGTTTCGAAGCTAAAAATTACAAAAATAAAAATTGAAAGTCAACCTAAGATAAAGAAAAATAAATTGAAAAATTCTATCTGGGTCCTCCCCAGAACTTTAGCAAAAAACTCTTGCAAAAAATTATTTTTTGTCGTGTGAGAAGCCTTCCTTTAAGAAGGCCCAATAAACTCCAAAACAGCCCCATGGCAAGCTGCCAATCATGGCGATGCTGCCCCACTTTTCTCCCCACGTGAGAGAGAGCTCCCCTTGGTTTTCTGGTGTCAGAAGTCCCCAAAAGAGTTGTCCTCCCTCCATCCAAATGCACCCCTCTTTATGTACAGAGAAGGCCTTCGTTTTGGGTTCCCTGCAACCCTGTAGGGAGCCAGACCCCGCAGGAAACCCTCGCCCCTAAAAATTGGGCGAGGGTTTCCTGCGGGGTCTGGCTTCCTACAGGGTTGCAGGGAGCCCAAAACGACGTCGTTTTGAGAAAAAATTTTTTGTCCAAAACGACGTCGTTTTGAGCTCTAAAAACTCAAAATGACGTCGTTTTGGCTCCCTGCAACCCTACAGGGAGCCAATTCCCCGCAGGGACCCTGGTCCAATTTTTAGAGTGAGAGAGCCCATTTTCAAGATCAAGAAGGTTGACAAATATAGCCCCACATCATGGCCCTCTTCCATCTTTTTTTCGAAGTGTCAGAAGTTATACTTTTTCAGATCTCAGTAGCTGCTCTCTGCAGCAACTTGACTTTGCCCACCAACCCATATCACTTTTGGTGCTCTGCTCCAACCCCGACCCGTTGAGCTTTTCTATGAGTCTTATGATCTCTTTAATGCTACTTTTTATTGGCAAAATTATTTAAAATTTTATTCGTGCTAAACATTGATTAAATTGAATAATTAAAATGCACAAGAATGCTAAAATACGAAAAAAATAGATCAATAATTTATAATAAAATGTGTGAATCAAGTGCAGAAGGTGTAGGTTGTGCAGTAGATGCCATAACTCTAAGTTGTTGAGTGGGTACTCGTCCTTTATAGGCCTGGTACATGTGTTGGTAGCAATCAATTGTTGTGGGCCTTGGTTTACCACAGATTTGACACACAGAAGGACCATTATTGGTAGATGAAGGGTCAATGCTTGCAGCGTTTGAGATATTAATTGGGGAGTAACAACCTCAGCCTTTCATATTTGTACCCCTGTTATAACCTCTGCCCTGATTTGAGTTATGGGGAAGTTTCAAAGTATAAAACACAATGGGATTGGTCTCTAAGGCATGTGTGTTTTGAGCTTTGAACCGCATTTCCGCACCAAGAAGAAGAGCAACAAGATCGTCGTAGGAGATTGGGGTGTCTCTTGCTTATGCCAAGCTTATGTAGCCTCAAAAGTAGGTCCAATATTGTTCATAATAATGAAAATAACATCATCATCATCTACTGGTTTTCCAGCTAGTGCAAGGTTATCGGCAGTATGGTTAATCTTATCCATTAATTCAGTAATGGAAAGACCAGTGCCCTTAGTGGTAAATAAATCATGCCGTAATTGTATAATACGATTATGGAAATGAGACGCATACCGTTTCTCCAGTGAAGTCCATGATTCAGAGGAAGATTTTGCTCGAGCAACAGTCGAAAGAACCGTCGGAGACAAGGAATTATTGATCCATCCCAAGATCATTTGGTCTTTCTGCTGCCAGTCATCATATGCCGAATCAATCTCCATTGTTGTAATGCCGTTCGCACCATTATGAATTTTGATGGACACTTAATGATTACATTGGTCACCTAGGACTATTAAGTTTTTTATTTTTATTTTGGAGGGGGGGTTCTAGTTTTAAGTTAATTTTACTCCTACCCCTAGAATGCTTATGCCACACCATCCCTATCCAATCATATGCCACATGGACATGGACCAACATGCAACTTTACCTGAAATGAATCTTTGATTGTTAGGTATGGATACAAACAAGTTGCCTAAACGTTCCAAAAATGGAAACGTAACAGGAAAAAAGATGGTTTGCCAATTCCAATTTCCAGCCGCAGAATTGGCACACCGTCTCATCTTATTCCTCAAGAACTCAATTGTTTTTATACATTCCCACCAGTTAGCCAAGCCAAATCTTGTAATTTTGGTGGTGCTATATTTTTTCAAAGTAGATGAAAATGATTAAAACTAATTTCCACCGCTGCCTCTAGTAGCTTGTAAATCAACCAATCCAAATGGTGCAAGTTCCAACTAATCTCATCATTTGTATCGATAAGCACAGCAAGTTGGACCTCTTTATTCAGATCTAAAAAACTATATAATCTTGCAAGTTTTACCCCTTCAG
>BRYE01000008.1:12152291-12154791 GCA_030159115.1 Actinidia arguta var. hypoleuca
ACAACACTCCAATCCCTAAATTAAAAAACAACAGAATCCCCTTAAAGGGAGGAGAGACCAAAGCCCAAAAAGACGACTAACAAACTCCATCTCATAAAGAATCAACAACTTCAAACTTGTTTTCAAGTACATTAGCATTGGCGTTTGAACCATATACCCCCAAAATTTAAGAAAACACTATTCCACAAAGCTCTAGACTTCGCTTTACATAAAATAAAATAAAAACTAAAGTTGATCAATAGCATTTGAAAGCGAGAAGATTAGGAAAATTTACACCATTATTGAACATAGTTTAGTCAAATATTGAATGATGATCTCATTATTATCATGCTCTTAGAATATTGTGTAAACTCAATATGCTGTCTTTTAAGCAACATATAGAGAACAATATTTCCATTAACTGTAGTTAGTATTTACTCCAATGAGAGGATATAAAATTCATGCTATTCACATATAATCAGTTATAAAAAATTCCATTACAAGTTTTTGAAACAGACAATTAAGACAGTTGACAAATGTCGGTCCTCATCATCCTAGTACTTAAAAGCTTCAGAAAGATCTAGTAATTGACAGTGGGTACAAGCAATACAATTACCTAAAAGTACTGAAGTTGCTTATCAGTTGTTCACAAAATAGGGAAAAAATACACGTACTAGACAGTTTGAATTAATATTTAGTCACAAAAGAGGTCCCATTTCAATAAATAATAAAATAAAAAATTGTTCAATACCAAACACATTCATTAACATTCAAGAACAAACTTACTACAAGGACTGCACACCACAGGACAATTAATGTCACATTTTCTTGGCAGACTTATGAAGTTATCAACTGATGCTTCAAATTTTATGACAATAGTAAGTTCCAGAAGCCTTTGAATACAAAATGAATCAACAAAGGCATCCTTTGCATCTCAAAGACTGATGCAAGTAATGTAGATAAATGTAAATCACTAGAATGAAAAGAGTAATGACATAGTGCTAGATCCTAAATAGCTGCTCAACAAGAAACCAATTCTTAAGTATCGTCAAACTCCTAATAAACGGCTTGAACTTCTGAAGTCTTATAAGATAGCCAAAGTTTTTTTCTTCAGTAGCTAAACCAATACAACTGTCTTTGAGTATGAAAAGATAATGGTTCTCTCTCTCTGGGCAATGAGTTATATTGTCACAATAATAGCGGCAAAACTATTGTTTCACCACATGAATGGTTTATAAAGGTAGTATATTGATGCCAAAGAAGTTTTAAGAAAGTCTTTATTTTATTCTTGTTACTATAGAACTAAGTTACATGGACTGGTGTGCGGGTGTAGATCCAAGGGGGCACCTCAAATCTAGAAACAAAGGATACGCGGATAAGGATCCAAATTTGGATATGGATACGAGGATACATTATATAATTATTTTTTTTTAATATAGTTTTTTCTAAGTATATTACTTAAAAAGTTGAGTCAATAATTTTTGTATGTGAATTTATACACTAAACATGTGGATAGGTCAAATAGGGTTTGCACTTTATTAAATTAAATGTAAAAAGCCCAATGAAAGACCAATATAACTTGTGTGGGTAAAAAGCTCAGTAAAAATTCCAATAATTAAGATACAAAGGAGGCATGGGTTGTGGGCCGCCCATATCTCATTAATTGGTTGTGGCCTATATTGAATAGAAAACCCCGTTCACTTACATGCTGGCAGCCATCGTCTTCCCCCCCGATGTCAATTCTCTCGAACTGGTACCAATGACATGCTTCATTTTGGCTCCAATTGACTTCAAGCTCAGATATATGGCTTCGATCTACTCAAACCCTCCCACGTCAAGAAACATGTGTAAGTTGGCCTCTCAATCCTTTTCTCTTGCATTTCGTTTGGTCCGATGAGATGCCGTGTCTGATCCAAATCCCCCACCTGCACCCGTGTCATGTCAACACGGGTGCTTCATCCAAAAATGCAAGTCCGTGTAACATGGCTATAGAATTAGTACTTTAGCCGCCCCCAATTGATTGGGACAAAAGCTTGGTTTGGTTTGGTTTGGTTTGGTTTATAGAATTAGTACTTTAGTAGAATCTTGCACTTTTTAGAATAGGTAGTCTAGAATTCTTATGTTTCATGATTTGCCTTGATTAAGTTTCCTATTTTATCTAGTTTCTTGTTCTACAAGAATTAAAATGTAACTTATTAGTTATTATACATAGGCATCTAGCCCTTAGCCCTGCATCAATTGGTATCAAAGCTGCCCTATTTCCAGCATAAGTTACTAACATAGCAAAGCAAATTCAAAATAACTAATTTTGAATATAAAGCAAAGGCAGACGAGCAAAGACTAATCAAGATATTCCAAGCCACGGAAATTCTAGGACTAGTTTCTCCATAGGGGAGGATGATGCAAGAAAAACTTTAAGCATATCATGTTTTATTTTCATCATTTTAGAATTAATAATTTAGGAAGATCTTGCAATTTTAGAATAGGTAGTCTGGATTTATTTGGTTTCCAGATTTGCTTT
>BRYE01000008.1:12172291-12179791 GCA_030159115.1 Actinidia arguta var. hypoleuca
TGTTTGTTACTCCCTTTAAGGTTGGATATGTAATCCATCAAATTGGCCGAATTTGTAATACCACTCACCCATCATTATTCCAAATCCAAGGAGTATGGATTAGACCTAAAGTTACTAAAATACTCATAAAATATTCAAAATTACTAAAATACGACGCTATGATTTATCCAAATTATTTTATTATTAAATATGAATTTTTTTGCAATGATCATATATATATATATATATATATATACTAGCAGGATTGCCCGTGCTATGCACAGGCGCGTACAAATTTACTTTCTTCTGCCAAGGGCTATGCAGAATAAGGGCAATCATAGTGCATCAAATAAAAAAAATTATAACAATAAAGAGCATTCTTACCTTCACTTGCATTATATTTGGTAGTACAAAATATCAGTTAATTAGTAGAAGGCTATATTGGTAGCACAAGCTTGGCATATTCATGAACAAAGTTTAGCTCCTCCATATATATCCAAAAATATATATAGTAAAATACACATAGCAACTCATGGAGCTCCAACAGTGGAGACACTTTCATAGCTGTACAAAATTATGGAGTACCATCAGTGGAGGAACTATCATAGTTTAGTTAGACAAAAAGATGGGAACAACATCTATTCTAAACCAAGTTTTCAGTGTCGACTGAATTCACATCTTTTGTGAAGTCTTCTTGTATAGTTACAATATTGTACTTCTGTTGAATATCATTTTCGTTGTGGTACTTGTAACATTTCAAGAGCATTAGATACTTCTTGCTGCTTGGAGATTGTTTAAGGAGTTCTGGGTTGACAATTCCATCCTATGAATTGGCAACAAAAAATATAATCATTAACCATGTAATTCCAATTTAGGAGAAAAACAAATTTGTTTTTAAGATTTGAAATTTTACCTCATTAGTATTGTTCACTAAATTGTTGGCTTTGAATGAGAATTTTTTTTTAGCATTTTTGCCAAAAATTGTAGCAAGAGCAATGCTGGAGGCATCTTCCATTTGAACATCAAACTTGCACCTGCAGTTGAACACATATACATAAATATAGCTGTCAATTGCCATAGATTATATTATTGAATATTCTTGAATAGAGTTTATGGACACTTGTAAAGTTTTTAAGATTATAAGTAACACAAATCATGCTTCCTATCATGGTAGCCAACAAGTGTTGAGTGAATAAGTTTTAAAGAAGATCCTCAGTTGATAGACCTATTTTTTACATGTAGCATGGCAATTCGAAGTAACAATCACTAAAAGTAGATGATTTATTTTTACATTAATTTTTTGAGTAAAACTATACTTTTACAAGTTAAGATTAAGAACCAAGAGATTGTGTATTCTATTTCTTCATTGAATTTTTTTGAATTTGCAATTCCTTTTATTTTAAAGAGACTTCCGTAATGTAGACATGCCTTTTAAATTGTACACAAACTTCAAAACAGAAAAAGAATGGCAGCTAAACTTAATTTTAATCCAATATGGTAGCTTCTTTAACTCTAAATCACCACAAAATGCAAGAAATATATGCAGTACACTTTATTGACGTAGTTTGTAAAGAGGCATCGTGAAGAAGAAGAATTTTTCTATAGATTATATAATCTGAAGTGCAAATTGTTTTGTACAGAGCCAACCAAACAAAAATTTGTACTTTCAGAGGAGCTACATTGTTCTATACATGCATTATATTAATATTTGAAATTTCTACTGTATTTTTTATTTTTCTGCAATAGGACCTTATTGAGAAAACGCCACTTTTGATCTTCATTTACTAAGCCATTGTCTATTTCTTTTAAGCTTTTTGACTTTTGCTCAGAAATTAAAAAAAGTCTTGGAAATAGAATTTTTTAGTAGTCTATTTTCTATGCCAAGTGACTACTGCTTTATAGTAATGTTGGTTTAGTTGTGATTTTGTAGGATTCATATGTATGACCAAGCTTTTGCTTGAAGGGAAAAGTTTTCTAAAAGGAAAAGCTAGACTTGCATAGGGACTGAGTTTGATAAAAATAGAAACAACATTAGATAGTTTTAAAATATCTAAGGTGAAAGCTTACATAAAACATGATATAGTCTATTTGGATGGTAGGTGAGCCATTACTGTCTACTCCTCAAGCAAAGTTCAACACCAAGCACTCTTAGTACTCCAAGAAATTAATTAAAGAAGATTAATGAATAATGTATGTAAAAATTTAAAGACTTTCACCCTTGCTACCACATTTATTAAGAGAATCTTAAGAAGTTTTGAATTGCTTTCTAGGTGGAAGATTAATTTTAGAAAAGTATTATTTGTGGGACTGTGTTAAATGGGGCTATTTTGATGAGGTGTGTAGCTTATTTTATTGGAAGAAGCAATCACTTCCCTTGAATTATTTGGGACTGTCAATGGGGGCAAATCCCAAATCTATTAAAATGTGGGATTCATTATTGGAAAAGCTGAAGAAAACGCATGAAGGACAATACATTCTAGGTGTGCAGGTTGACAACTGAATTATGGTATGGTTGGTTGAGCTTGACTGAAATCTTGATTTAATGCTTCTCTTTGACTCTTATTCTTTCTTCATCTGAGAGATGGTCCCAAATTAAAAAGATATGGAAGCTTATCCAATGCCAACACTCAAAAAGCATATGCATTGTCCGCAGTGGTGGCACCAGAAAACAAAATATCCGTGGGTTCAAACCTCTTCCCAAAATTGATATGACAGAGACATATTGCTTGAAAGGAAAGAGAGAGCATTTCACAGATTCCTACTTACAAGACGGCGAAACAGTTAAACCCAAAAAATCTATATTCATATTGAGTGATACCTACCTGTGCCTTTTAATTATATTTTTGTGAAAAAACATAGCAAATAGTCATTATAATGACAGATTATTAAAAAACAACACATCAGACACCAGTTATATAATTACATACACAAAACTACACAACCATTGGTCAATAACAATATAGAAAAAATAGTGAAGACTCTAGAATTAGAAACAGATGAATCACATACAAGAAAAACATAAACAATTTGAAATTGGGTTTAGAATATTAGGGAAAAAAAACCTGAGCCAGAGTTAAGCCATCGGATTTGTGGAACTTGATAAGCTGATCATAATGTTGCTTAACTTCTTGTATTTTAGATATTCTCTTGCTATAGAAAAATTTTTTACATTCTTTTCTTGTTCTAAGTTTGTTGTTATTCATATATAAATAGAAAATCATTACATACATGATATTGTGCTTTCAAATTAGAAGTGGTAAAATCTTAGTTTAATAACCAGTGAAATGTATGTATATATGTTACCTAGCTATTGCACTAACTTCTTTTTTGTTGCAGTGAATACACTCGAACACTCTGCTGATTTCAACGGATATGCATTTGTAGCATCGGCTGCAGCCAACATACCAAAACTTCTGACGAAGATTAACAATGGCTACAGAGGCTCTGACCCAAACAAATTCCTAATTTGGAAAGAAAGTTGAAAAAAAAAATCAGTCAAGAAGTAGCATCAGCCACATTAAATCATTGTTAGAAGTAAAAATTGTAACTGTAAAATAACAAAACTAATTGAAAACTACATTACATTGTCTCTTGCTGGAGGCAAATCTGCTAGTTCAACCACATCCTCAACTTTTGCTGGCATATGACTGCTTATTGGACCATCCCACCCTTTGTCTTCAGCTAACTGTTTCAACTCATCCTTATGTGTTATGAACCTGCAATAGAATAATATTTCTGGTTGAGATAATATCTAAAGTCTAATGAACTAAAATTTTAAAATATGATTCTATAAATAATAGGAATTATTTTGTTTACCATTCTTGCAATATGTTAGTCTCAGTGATTGGCGGATTTATCATAATTGAACTTGCACCCTTTGTGGTAAGAGATAGACATGTTAAAAATAAATAAGTTTAGTATATAAGATATTGTAAATATTATGTAATATAATTTTTTTTTGAACCTCTATATGGTACAACTCTGAGTCTGAGGCCAACAATGACAGGATTTGTTTTTATAAGCCTCTCAATAGCATGACCTTCATTTGTAACAAAATGGTCTCATAGTGTAAGAAGCATAGCTTGGGACCTGAATATTAGAAGGGAAAAAACAAAATCATAAGTGTAGTAAATGGTTAAAGAAATATTTGAGAGGTAAAATTGGGGTATCATACTCCTTGTTGACAAGAATAACTTCCCGAACTGTTGAAGCACTATGTCTAGTTTGTAATTTTCTCTCTGCTTTAATTATGATAGCAACGCCAATGATATCATATGAATATGTTTGTACACTTATAATGATTTTTTTTAAAAATGAGGAAGAAGCAATAAGCTTACCAACTTGTGAAGTGACATTAAGATATTCTTTCAGTTCTGAGAACAAGCAAAAATTATAATTTGGAACGACATTGTTTACTTCATCATCATTGACCTTTTCTACAAGGGTGTGGCTGTTGATAATCCATTGGAATTGATGTGGTACAACTTGATGTGTAACAGCAATTGGTCTAACAATTGCATTTGACACATAATAGCTGCTTAAGAGTGTGAGAGTTTTTTTCATACAGTTCGATGTCATTTGAAAATATACTTGCCTGAACTCGTCCTCCCTGCCAAAAAAAATTTGAAAATGTGTTCTCTTATTCAAGTTGTTGAAAATAATTTAAGTACAAATATTTCCATGTATATGAAGAACTTAACAATTTGTATACCTTCACATCACCTAGAATCAATCTTTGATATCTCGTAGGACTTGATGGTGAGTTTATTGGGTAGCTTTTCTCAAGAACTTGTACCTTGACAGTCCAATTGCGATTTTGGGGATTGATGTCATCTATAAAACTCAAGCGAGGAGCCATTTGTAATGTCCTATATTTTTTAGGAATCAAACAGATATAGAATGTTAATTGCACATCAATTAGTCAAATGATAAACAATAATATAACTACATCTACATTGGCTAATGAAAATTAAAAAGATAAATATGGTAAAAATAGATCATGATAGAAACCTTTATTTTGAGGTTACGAAGCCCAAACGTGAAAAAAAAATTCAATTCTGCATAGTCACTTTTGCACCACTAATTTAACATGATGTATCCAAAGAGAAGGGAAATAATGCATTTTGGAACAAAAATGGACATTGTAATGTATCTAATGCATATGAAAAATATGTAGCAATAGCAAACTGACATTCTTCTATCAAGTATATATGTATATATCTCTATCAAAATACACAGTATTTAAGCTCAAGGGATTTATTTTTCTAGTAAAAGAAAAATATTATAATATATTTAAAATTCATATAAGAAAGATGCACCAGCAAAACAATGTTATAAAGCTAACAAAGTTGGTATATATCAAAAGTTATATCTAACAAGATTTTATTCTTTTTCAAAAATATTTATCCACTGTTTGCAAGTTCCAAAAGCTCTTGATATACAATATTCGCAGTGCAATCATATTTAGACTCATCAGCATTGGTTGGTTTGACAAGAATTTTTATTGACTCCGTATTTGTTGCTCTTGATAATGCTACATATAGTTGACCATGAGAGAATACGGGGTTGGGCAAATACAGACCAACAAAATCAAGTGTTTGTCCTTGGACTTTGTTAATAGTCATAGCAAAGCAAAGTCTAACAGGAAATTGCTTTTTTTGGAAAGCAATTGGATATTTATCAGCTTCAAAAGGTTGCAAAGGTATCCTAGGCAAAAACACTCTTTTTTCTTGGTGTTGTCCTACTGCTATTTCTGCATCTATAACATTTTCATCAAGATTTCGACATATTAGACGAGTACCATTACTTAACCCCTTTGGTGGATCTATATTTCTAAGAAGCATAATGGGGCAATTTGGTCTTAGGCAATGGTACTTGAGTTGAAGAAAATCTACGACACCGTTATATCCATTCACGATGAGATGTTTTATCTTCGTGAAAAGTAAGACAAAAAAACCTCCCATAAATACGGAGTTTATTTTTAACTCCCTTATCCATTTTTTTCATCTGGGCATTGTAGGGAGGAAGGAATGCAACAGCTAAACCGAGAAACTAATTCCAAGATGGCCACATTTAGCTTCTTTTCTCTTTTGTTTTTCTTGTCAGTGGCTGCTCTGCAGCTGTGGCACTTGAAGGCGTTCTTTGAGGGGAAGAAGCTCCTCTAGTTTTGCCTCAAGAGGTTCACAATAATGTGGCGTGGAAGCTTTTGTTAAAATTAGGATGAAATCGTCAAATGATTTTAGAACAAAAATGACATCTTAAAGCTAAACAGGGTGTGTATGCATAGACCATTTTACTTCTTTTTCTTTATTGTATTTGCTATTTGTCACTCTTCTTTGATCTCATTTGAGTTAGAGCAGACAAGAATTTTAAGAATGAGGTAGCTACCAAGTCATGGGGGAAGTTATCATAACATTAATTCACAATTATTTAGAGAAAAATCGGAAAAAATAACATGATCGGAAAAGAAAATGGTTAAGGACAAAATCAAAAGAAGAGTGATTAGAGGCCAAATCGGAAACAAAACATGATAGAAAAAAAAATAATTGTGAGGGGCAAAACGGAAAAAAAGTTGGTGGTCAAGGCAAAACTGTTCACTCACATTTATAGGATTGAGATTGTGCTCTCACATTTTAGGGGCAAAATCGAAAAAAGAAATGGAAAAAAAAAATATTTAGGGTTTAGGGTTTGGTGAGGGGCAAATCTAGAAAAAGTTGGTGGTCAAGGATTAATTGTGCTCTCACATTTTAGGGGCAAAATCAGAAAAAGAAATGGGAAAAAAATATTTAGGGCAAAATCAAAAAAAAAAAATGATTAGGGGCCAAATCGGAAACAAAACATGATGAGAAAAAATAACAATTGGTGAGGGGCAAATCGGAAAAAAAGTTGGTGGTCAAGGATTAATTGTGCTCTCACATTTTAGGGGCGAAATCGGAAAAAGAAATGGGAAAAAAAATATTTAGGGCAAAATCGAAAAAAAAATGATTAGGGGCCAAATCGGGAATAAAATATGATGGGAAAAAACAACAATTGGTGAGGGGCAAATCGAAAAAAAAGTTGGTGGTCAAGGATTAATTGTGCTCTCACATTTTAAGGGCAAAATCGGAAAAAAAAAATGGGAAAAAAATCGAAAAAAAAATGATTAGGGGCCAAATCGGGAACAAAACATGATGGGAAAAAACAACAATTGGTGAAGGGCAAATTGAAAAAAAGTTGGTGGTCAAAAAATATTGGTGAGGGGCAAAACAGAAAAAAAAAGTTGGTGCTCAAGGCACATTTATAGGATTAATTGTGCACTTGATAATTCTTGTTTTCCTTGCCTTAACACTAACTTCCTTCAATTTCCTTTTTGTCAGGAAAATTATTTCTCATTTCAATTAAGTTGCCTATTTTGCATGCCCTGTATTGGTGGTGGGTAGTGAGTCGAGCTTAATGGAACATTGATTATACCTAATAGTTAGTTATTTGGCTGCAGCAAATGTCTATCATCGAGATTTAAAATCGAAGAATATACTGGCAAAT
>BRYE01000008.1:12184791-12187291 GCA_030159115.1 Actinidia arguta var. hypoleuca
CATCACTTTGAATTGGTATTTTGGAAATGACCGGTCAAAGCTCGTTTCAAATTGCTTGTTTCGAATGGGAGGGGCTGCACTACTCTTATCCAATCGATGGTACTACCTCGTTTGACTTTATATCGATGTTTCTATTTTCACTTAAAATTTTCATTTTTCGTCGGTATAAGCCACTATTTGATTTTAAAGTAGTACAAATTTTGGAAAGAACCAAAGTAGCAGATTCGATGAAGGAAGACTAAGATAAAACTTGATTTCTTGATTTTGACGAAGTGTAAGATAAAACTCAAATCTTTTTAATCAGGTCTGAGAGAAGAAGATCCAAATATCAATTGGTACATACTGTGAGGACCCACAAGGGCGCTGACGATAAGTGCTTTGCCTGTGTGACACAAGAAGAGGACTCTAACGGGAGGATCGGTGTTTCTTTATCGAAGGAACTCATGGCTGTCGCTGGTGATGCTTTAAAGACCAATATTACTACTTTAGGGCCCCTTGTTCTTCCGATGTCCGAACAATTACTTTTCTTTGCGACGTTGTTTGGTAGGAAGATTTTCAAGATGAAGATCAAGCCTTATATTCCGGATTTCAAACTATCTTTCGAGCATTTCTGCATTCATGCGGGGGGAAGAGCTATTTTGGATGAATTGGAGAAGAATTTGCAGCTCTCCAATTGGCAAATGGAGCCATCTCGGATGACACTTTACCGGTTTGGTAACACCTCGAGCAGCTCTCTATGGTATGAGTTAGCTTATACGGAAGCGAAGGGAAGGGTGAATAGGGGAGATAGAATATGGCAAATAGCATTCGGATCAGGGTTTAAATGTAATACTGCTGTGTGGAAGGCACTTAGGAGGGTAAATCCGGAAAAAGAGAAGAACCCCTGGATCGATGAGATTGACTGCTTCCCGGTAGATGTCCCGAAGGTGTCTGTCATCTGAACTCAAAATGGTAATTTTTCAACATTTACAGCTGTATATATTTTGGTGATGAGGCGATCTTTAGTCATTGGTTAATTTTGGTCAGAACCTTCAATTTTTCTCAACATTTTTGTTCATTAAACATTGGGCTATTTGATTTGGTATTGTTTGGATGAGTGAGACTGGATGCAGATGATATCCAAAAAATGATGGCCATTCCATTTCAATTTAGATGGTGCATGTTATGACTCTTAAATTGCAAAATTATACATATATTCCTCAAAATGCGTTTTATCATACCAGTTTTTTTAATAAGTGCTTGTTTCCATATATACCGCTCGCGTGGGAAGTGCATCAGAATGCCCCATTGCAAATACAATACTGCTAAAGTAAAGTAAGGAGAGAAAAGATATCACCGATGGGTGCAATCGTGCACAAAGTACACTCTCCTTAAGAGAAGTTCCGCACCCTCAGAGTTAGTAACTCGGTGCAGCAGGACAATAGGACAACGGTTTTGGATTGGTATCGGGATTCTCAAATGATAATCCCGTTGTTCACCATCATCTACGCTAATGGCAATCGATTCTGCTCCTTCTCAATTGGAATGATGAACCAGGGATGCTCGTGTGCTTTTTGAAGATCTTTCAACTAATAAGCCCAACGAGAGCCTAATTTAAGGTAAAAATCAAAACATTTCGTGTATCCCTAAATCCAAAGAATGGTATTTCCCTAACTTGAAAAAAAAAAGTACAACGCAGAACTCCCGGACACTATTTCGAGAATAGTTCAACGTAGCAAAAAATTTAGAGACCCAATTTAGAAATACCAAATATTGATCCATTAGAAATAGGCAGATTAGAGATTAGAGAGTGAATTGGTGAAGAAACCTTGCAGCTGGACAAAGTTAGAAGAAAACGGTACTTCTTCCATGATTTAGATTATACCATGTTAATAGTGTATCCCTAATCCGTGTGGCAAGGGGCTTTGCCCTTGTGGTTTAAGCATTAGAATGCACATGAGATGTGTTGATGTATATCTTGTGTATATAACTTACGGGTAGAATGATCTTTTAGTCTTTACTGTTTTGTCTATATATTCTCTTATCTCTTCTTTTGTAACCTAACTTCTTCACATAATAAACTCTCTCTTTCTCTCTCTACTCTCAATACTATATACATATATATACATATATACATATATATACATATATATATCTTCATCATCTAACATGGTATCAGAGCTATGGTTCTGTATATCTCTTCTTTGATTTTCGTTCTTCTACCTTTGTTTTTTGATTTTTCATCATCTTCTCTATTTTCTGACGACGATAAATCTATCTGAATCTGAAATTTGAATACACTATTGTGTTCGTCCTGAAACTATAAGCTCACAGAAGTCTAGAACACCGCCAAACTCCTCAATACGCGTCCCCACGCGCCACCTGAATCACCGCGCGTCAGATCTACGCAATAAGATTATCTCACGCGCCCTCACGCGCACAGACGCGTCTCTGCCACGCTCTACGAACTCACACGCGCCCACACGCGCCCAAGCGCATCAGATCTACTCTCGGCGCGTGC